>JAZHYW010037691.1:0-15947 GCA_037355805.1 Ixodes ricinus
TGCCTTTGTCTCTACTCACTGTTTGAACACCGCACGACGAAGCGCTGACGGGTAGAGATGAAGGCAGCTAACCTTGCTGTCTACACTACAGTGCATTCCACTTATAACGATAATGAAAAACCCGAAAATTCAATCGTTAAACCAGTTATTGTTGTATCTGGACTAGAAGCTGGGCGTTTCCAGTCTTGAAACTCTAGAAACTGATCGTTATACGCAGTACATCGTTATATCTTTGGTATCCGTTATAAGTGGATTGCTTGTAATCATTGAAATCTGAGCTCGGTGCTCAGATGTCCCTCCCCCGCTCTCATCTCCTCTTCTCCCTCAGTTTCTGCTCATATAGAGCAGAGAGCAAGCACGCTGTCGTTGCCTGTGTCTATTGGATTAAAAATTAATCAAAATAAACATGTTAAATAAAAAAATCTCTTCAAATGAGTTTTGCTTTCTGACGATTTTTACAGCGCATTATAAGGAAAATACCTTTCTCTTAATGGTATTTTGTGGCAGCTGAGTTATATTAGGAGTTTGTGCTGCCAGAGATGCGTCCTTGAGGGGAAGGAGATGCCGCGCTTTTAGCCTGGTGAAGTAGCACTGTCATACAGGTGATTATTGTGAGGAAGAGCTGAGGGGAGCAAAAAATGAGGGACAAAACAAAACTCGCATGCAAAAGAAAACAACAGTGAAAAATTTGTGAAACGTGCTTTAAGAGCAGAGCTACGTTTTGGACAAAAATGAGTCAACGACTACGGCCCTGAGCTGTATTGCGCCCACAGCGCTAGAGAAATGGACCCACAGAGCAGCTGCAAGTGTCTGCGGGTCACCACCTCCTCGAGTTTCGAGTCCCGTGTTTGAGACGAAACTTCCGACTTCTAAGTTTTAGAAATCTTCCGTTTTTTGTCTCTCGTCCTTCTGCTCACATGTTGCGCGAGGGTTGCCGCAAAAATAGTGGGGGGCAACAGATCAGCTGCCTGTGCTGTGCCGCCGCCTTGGCAGTTTCCTGGTGGGGAGAATCGGGGCGAAAAAGAAGCACCCCAGATCGAAGATGCTTGCGCAAAACCCAGGGATCCCGGGGCTCAGTCCTGCACCCCGCCCCGTTTCGGTTCTGCATGAGCACCGTACCGACGCGCATTCGTGTATCACTACTGTACCTCAGGCTTTGCACAGGTGCTTGAAAACCTTGAAAACCCTTGAATTTGAAAATGCCATTTTCCAGACCTTGAAAGTCCTGGAATTTGTAGCGGTGCTTGAAAACCCTTGAATTTCCCTATGATAGTGAGGTGGTGCTACATCTTTTTTATAATAATAAAATAAAATCATGATTTTACGTGTATGTTAAAAAAAAATTTGAGAAACTAAAACGAGGGAATTTTTCTGTGTGGCCTTCAACTTTCGACATATATTGGTTGATACAGTTAAGCGCCTGGCCACAATGGTATGCAGTCCCGGTGGTTCCGGATCCGGTCTCGCCCGTCCGCTGCTTGTGATCTTGTTGCGCCGTAAGCTACACTGGTCGTCAGTGTTTGCTATTGTAGCCCTGGTTTCCTTGTTTTTGAGTCTTAGCTCTGCTGCTCGTGGTGGGCGTTGTTTAAGCTGCGTGCGATGCCGGAAAGTGCAGCTTCATGACGGCCGTTGTTCGGTCCATGACGCCGCAGACACTAGGTTGTGTTAGGACCCAGGGGCATCGGTCCGGGCAAAATGCAGACCGCCGAGGAAAGGCGGTTGGCAGTCTCAGTGCAATGGGCGAGTCCGCACCAAAAAACCTACCGTTAAAAGTGCAAAAGCAGAGTGAGGAACATGAAGAAGGCAGCCAGGTAGCTCCACTTGAAGAGCTATGTGACTCCTGTGCTTCAGTGACTCGAATCAGTTCTCCGCGGGATCCGTCCCCGCTTGCCCCAGCAGAGTCATCGGATACCTTGACCAGCAACGTGGCAGAGGTGGCAGATTAAGGAGTGCTCTGAATTTGGTGGATCGAGTGCTCTCAATGGACTTAACCTACGCGGGCCTCCGGTACTTCATGTGAGAACGGTGCCAAAGTTCGAAGATTTGGAATCATTCGCGGGTTCTCATTTTGCGATCTCAGATAAGAAGCTTCCAAAGTGTTGATGTTGTGTGCCCAAATTGTTCGCTGGTTACTTGTTTTCTTCACGAATCCGTAGGCGGTTCGCGTAAGTTAAATCGATTTACAGTACGACAAGGGTCCTTCGGAAATATCTTTCCAGGTCCTTATAGTCGCCTGAAAACCCTTGAATTTGCTGCTGAAGCCTGTACGAGGCCACATGCTGTATGATGCGCGTTGAAGATTCCCAGTGCTAGCAGTGTCACTGCTACTGGCTGAAATTTCTCATCTACAGCAGCTGAGACACGAGATGCCCATTGGGCTGACCAACTTCCTGCTCTCTATACAACCACAAAACACGCATGTTGCCAGCTGAGAAAAAGCAGGTTCAAGCTCATCCCCTGAAGCCCTGCACTTTCTTCACTTAAGGACGCCGGCATGACAGGAAAGTTCACTGGCTCCTCTCCGGCTTTCGCTCTGCTAAGAGTGGGAAAGGTCATGTAGGACTCTTGTGGAAACGCACTTAATGCGATCTTCATTTGACCTTAAAGTTCTCAAATATCGAAGTTATTTTTAGTTTGGTGCTTGAAGGTTGCAGAAGATCATTTTGAAAGTACCGCCGAGGCTCTCCTTCCTTTCCTGAAGCGTGACGTCGTCAAAGGAGTTTCCAGAATCTCCACTCTCGTGCATCTTCAGCGCCAATCAAAGCTATGCACGAGCACTCATGCTATTTTAAAAAGGGCGAAGAAGATGTCACAACTGGTGCCAAGTGCGGAGGAACATACCTGTCAAGCTTGCAATAGACCCTTTCCGAAATTCAGCGCCATCTGGTGGTTGAAATGGCGGTTTTAACTTTGCAGCGTACTAATGGCAGCAGTGAATCTGTAGCTGCAATATTTTATCGGACACCGTCACTTGCAAAGTCAGCGACAAACGAGAATGTGCTCTACACTGTACAATTCTTTCTCGATCATCTCTTTCATTGTCGATGGCCACATAGATGCAACCAGTCAGAACGAAGTGCCAACGCCTTGATAAAGATGCCCTGATAAAGTTCTATACATCAAGGGGCTCTGAAGAGGATTCTGTGCTACTAACAGATTGACTGGGCCCAATTTTTAAAAATGAACGCTTACGCAGCTCTTTCGTTTAATTCCTGCTTCGCAACCTGCTAACGTCTCAAACTTGTAGGCCTCGAATCCTCAGCTTAGGAATATCTTCAACTTGTTCCTTTTTCAGTACACAGAAGGCAGCCATTAGTACGGCACATATGCCATTTTCAGATGATGATGATAGTGATCAAAGTGGCCAGACTGAATTTCGGAAAGGGTCTATTGCACACGTGGCCTTAGAGCGACACGCGCTTGGCGGCCGAAAGATCCACTTATGACGTAATGACTGGTCGAAGGTTTTCGTGTTTTCTCACGTTTAGTTACATCTTCGGGGAAGACGGAGATGTGATATTCAGATTCTTGAGGTAAACTACGCTAGAATCAACCGCTATCTTATTGTTTGAAAAGTGCTTCAGCTTCCCTTTAAGCTGTAACACAGTATAAGCGCTTTAAATAAATTATTTTTACCACTCACTATTGTGTACTGGAACTATCTTCTCAACTCTCTTGTGTCAGTTACTGACCCGTTTTTTTTTTTAAGAATTCACTTATTCCGCGTATTTTTAGGTGCAATTAGATTTTGTTTGTGTCATTCGTAATGTAAGTTTATGGGTGCCTATCTTTTCTTTGTGTGTGTGTTATGTATTATTTATAGCATTTTTATTGGCATTTGGTTTTCTTTTGCACTGCACTTTAGTGTTTTCTTTAGCTTCACTCGCTGAAGGACAAGGCCTGTTGTTGGTTTCCTGCTTTTTTGTTGTTGGCTATGCATTTAGTATTGTTACACTTGACAGCCCCTCCTTATATAATGCCCCTGGAAAAAAGGGTCCTTAAAAAAAGAATGAACAAATGAAATGCAGTGGCGGTTCCTGTCGACCCCCTGGCGGGGCCGCGTCTCCTCCGCAGGGTGTTGCGTTGTAACAGCGCCCGTCGGTTCGTGCAGCAGCAGAGCGGGCAGAAGAGGTGGGCACCGGGGCCGAGACCTGCGCTACGGCAGGCCTATTCCATAGGGACACAGTGCAGCGTCATCAGAGATGGCGTCCGGGCCTGTTCTGGCTTCTCGGCACATCTTCCAAGTACATCATCATCGGGGACATGGGGGTGGGCAAGTCGTGCCTGCTGCACCAGTTCCACGGAAGAAGTTTATGGCGGACTGCCCGCACACCATCGGGGTGGAGGTTCGGCTTCCACGCAAACGCATCGGGGTGTGCGGCCAGAAGATCAAGCTCCAGATCTGGGACACGGCCGGCCAGGAGCGCTTCCCGGGCACGTCACCCGCTCCTACTACCGGGGTGCCGCCTGGGCGCTCATGGTCTACGACATCACCAGGTGCGCCCCCTTTGTCTGATGAGCACGTGCACAGTGGGACTAGGGGCATGCTGGCACAATCGACTTGCTTTATAGTGCCTTGGCTGGGACGTTTGAGGGCGAGTTGCCCGGTTAGGGAAACATAAGCCTAAATTCAAAATTTTGAAAAAATCATTTCAATTTTGTTTTCGGTTTAAAATAGTTATGCACCTTTACACTAAATTTGATAACCATACGCCAAATAGTTACGTTGATATAAAATATTTTTTTCAACTCATTGTCGGGCAGTAACAAAGTGTGAATGCATTTTTTCTCAGTTCCATTTTTCTTGCTGCAAATTTCATACGAAGGAATCGTTTGTTTGAAGATGAAAGTATTCTGATGCACGCAGTCAAAATGTTTCTGAACTGAAATTTACTGGGGAATACGGGCATCTACTTTATTTTGTTTTAAGTTGAAGCCCTCAGTGATAAAAGACCATGTTTTCAAAAACTGACATAGGACAGGTATGCAATCTCATATTTTGAGGTAATAACTCTTCCTGAAATTACTTGCTTTTGAGTTATTAAAACTGCATAGCCCCAAGTCCCACATCCCCACTTTATATTCAAGCAGTCAAAATGGTGCTTAGTAGCTTTATTTGCATACTGTCGAAGGACCGGTTATAACGAAACAGCGGCTACAGCGAAGTGATCACGATTTCCCATTTCCCTTTGGCACTTCGTTAGCCGAAGTCGGTTCTCTCGAAATCGCCCGGATATAACGAAGTCGTTTAAGATTCCCGTTAGACCCCCGTTATAATCGGTCTCGACAGTATCATAGATTTCTTAATGAAAAGAGTGGCACATCTTCATATGCAGGTATGTAAATTTGTCCTAGAGAGCTGAAAGTTTGCACAATACACCTACATCTGAAGTTAAATCTCCCCTGCAAAGTTTCATTCCGATCAGATGAGTAGTTCAAGTTCAACCCTAGCCAGTGTCCCCCATAATAGGGATTTCCAAGTTGCGGTTAGCAGGGCAAAAAGCACAGCAGTGGCCTGTGGTGCCACAAGTGCACTACAGAAATGGCAGATGACTAGTTTAGCCCCATGTTGCAGTACGAGAAATTTTGTCCAAATTGCAAGCTAAAAACATACTTTTTGTGTAAGGCTTGTCAAAATATTAGGCACTGGATCTGTCCACTCCTTATTTTACACAAAGCATGCCGAGAGGTGGTATAAACCCCTTTCACAAGTGGCAAGCTCTGTCGCGGGAATATTGAAATCAGTGAAGTCTTATCTAACCTTTATATAATACAACATAGAAGCCTTTAGTTATGGCAATCGTCTGCAGGGCTTTTATGATAAGAGAGATGCGATACTGATGAATTGATGGTTCCTATTGTTTTCCTACAAGTTTGGAAAAGTATGCTGTTCTCTAAGCATAGTTAGGAGCAACATTAGGAATGTCACTGGCTGACATCTATGAGCAATACAAACAGCACTGCCGACACGCTGCGTGGTCTTTGGTGGCACTTGAAATATCATTCTGAGAAATCTCTTCGTGCTTCCTGAATTTGCAGGAGTGCACGATTTTTCATTACGTCACTTAGTTTCAGCGATGTGTGCAACAAAACGTTTTCATGCATTCCAATTACCGTTTGTTGATGCACACGCTTACTGTTGACCTCCCTTTGACACATTTAGTCGTCAGTGGTAGTCACTGGCGCTCTAAAGCATTTTCTCCGGACTGTAGCCCAGTCACTGGTTCAGGCATGCCTGCCTCCGGGGTTCTTCCGAGCAGAGATGGGCTGACTGCACACTCTCTGCTACGTCCAGCCCCCATCTATACTTTGCTTCCGCAGGACAAGACATGCTGATTTTGAAAATGCTTGACGCTCCAGATTGTCGTGTTTGGCAGACCTGTGGGACACTGTGCAACTGAACTGCATAATCTATGGGAACAAAATCACTTCTGTGCGGTAGAGAAAGTACCAAGAACACCAAAAGTTTCAGCAATTGCCCCCTCCTCCTCCTTCCAACAACCTGGAAATTGTCAGATATCCTCATCCCAAATATTTCTGGGAGAACCCTGCCTAATCAGAGTCCTCTCCTCAATGAAGTCAACGCTTACTCTGTTTCTATCACAGAAAAGTCTCGACATTCAGAGAACCATGCACTGCTAGCTCAGGGAACTGTGTCTAACAGCACACTGAGACCGTTTCGGGTTGTTACTTGTCCCTGTCGGGAGAATGGTAAAGAAAGGGTGCCTCCCGGAATGGACACTGGAAATTCATAGCAGTTGAAGAATGCATGAATATGAATCCTATCTTTTTCATACCTTCCACACTGTGCTATGGTGCCAGACTTTGGCCCCGATGTTGACTAAATGTAGCTTGTCAAAGGGCGTAGTGCAAGTTTTAGCCGCAACAGCCCAAAAAGTAGGAGCTTCATGACGCAATAAAAGTGACAAAAGGGTACGCTATGATTGAACCTCATCATGACTGATATTTCTAAATCCTGCTTGTGCAGACGTGCATACATTCATGCCTTATCGTAATATGCATGAGCAGAAAACCTTTGCCTCCAACATAGTGCTTCCAGGTTTCTCACTTTCTTCTAAGTTGCGAGTGAAAGAGTGTTGAAATTTTGAGAACTCAAGGTTGTAGCACTGGTCAAGAAAGTGAGATAGTTTTAGAAACTGGTGGTGTTTGTGCATTTTGATGTTTGCACTATCTTGGTAGATGAGTTTCATCTAAACCACAATTGGCTAAAAAAAAACGATTTGTCTCTGGGCATAAAGCCAGTATCAAAATCAGTATCAAAGTTCTTTATATTTAGTGCAAAGAGGGTTTTGAAATATCCGACATATAAGGTAACTGAAAACCAAGATTTTCGAACACTCCTAAGGAATCCCGTGTTTACGGGAAGGTGATTAGACTGTGCAAAGACAAAAATAAGGGTTTAATTGATTCTTAAATTTATGTGTTGTCTTTCTACATGTTTTTTTATCATTATTTATTTAGAAATGTTGCTGAACTTTTGGAGATTGTGGAGGAGGGGATAGAACAAGTTGTTGGTACCTGAGAAATTATATACACTAATGACAAAATTATTATCATATTGGAATGTTTGGTACTCCTAAATTTAGGAAGACTTCATAGATCCCATTATCTTAGTCTTCTTGGCCCTGACAACTTCGGGTTGTGCAAACTGAAGAGCACTTCCTGAGACTCGGCAATGGTTCCCTGCTGTTGGTTTGAATTGCAATTGAGTTTGGCTGGATTAGAGGAAAAGAGGCTAGACAAGTTTGCGTCCTTCATTGGCGGCTGTTACTATAGGGGCTCTTCTTACCCTACGATGCACCTTAGCCAAGCCTACAGGCTGCAGAGATCCAGTCGCGAGACCGCCCAAAAGCCTCGTGCTATGCTCCTGCCAATCGTTATCTATCAGCTATTCTAAGTATTCTGAGATGCACGCACTGATAAGTGTGTCAGAGCATACCACATGGCTAACTGTCTCATGATTGGACCTCGCAGCCGTAGCTTTTGTATGGTTCATTGAAAGTTGAGACAAAGTATGCAGGAGAGGAGAACTGATATAAGGGTAATAATGCAGACTAGCTGGTGAATGATTAATCTTCTAAAAACACCCAGAGACAAAGGAAGAAAAAGGAAAACAGGGCGACGTCTCAAATTGTGCGACTCTGCAGTTGCATGGCTGTCTCTTGCAGGCGTAGCACATGCCAACCACCTCCAGTAGCTGGCTGACCCCGATGCCAGGAACCTGACCAACCCCTAACACGGGGAGTCCCAGTTGCGTCGGTGGACAGCACGCGGATCGGCTTTGACAGTGTTGAAGGAAACTATGCGCAGCCTTGACAATGTATAGCACCATTAGGTTGAACCAGCCAAAGTTTTTATCTCATGCCTGCTCACGGAAGAAACGTGGTGCAGAGCGGCAAGAGAGGTGAAAGGAGGGATGAGTGGGTAGAACGAAGAGGATGGTTGAGTGCAGTTTTATGAATAGTAACAGATAAAGGCCAATGTAAACAGGCAGGAAATGAATACCGTATTTTCTGGACTATAAATCACGCTTGTTTGTGCTCTTCATTGACTGCAGCATGCTCTGCAGAAAGCTTTGTTCCAGTCCTGAACGATTTCTCAACTGACATTCAAATGCCTTCCTGCTCCACGGCTTGCCGTTGTCAATCGCGTGCACGACAGCACAGCCTTCAATCTTGCAGTCGTATAGCTTTTCCATGCTTTCGGTGACGCATGTTAGCTTGGCGCCGACACAGTGTGGGAACGCAAAAGCAAAATGCGGCTTTGCAGCGATTGGATAGACCAGAGGCGGATGCTGCCAGTGAAAGAAGACTGGCTGCGTCCTGTAAAAGGCAACGCACTTCAGGTTACAGATGCCAATGCGAAGATGAGCGTGCAGAGCCAATTAGGGCCCACAAACAAGCCAAAGCCAAAGCCAAATGTCCTTCGCCAGCTGGCCCGCCAATCTGTTTCAGTTAGACCATTGTGCCTTCCGCCCCTTTTTTGGCGGATGGGGTCAGAGTGGAGGGGGCTCGCTGTACATGCCGCGAATCCCACACCACACGTCCACTTTTGGGCTGTTCTCTGTCGTTGCACACGAGGTCTCATACTTACGGAAATAACCACATAGTAGGTTGCACTGCTGTGCAAAACAAACCAAGAAAAAAAAGGGACTTCCTACATTGGCACGGCATTTGTATCCCTTTGGTTTTCAATGGGGACTGGTGTTCATGAATGTAACAGCCGGGAGAAACGTTAACCGAGGAATGCACTTGTATCAGCGAGAGGTTTTGGCTGTATCGATTTTCTTGTGAAATTTGTGACTTTTTATAAGAAGAAACCAGTTTGCACCGGATTCACTAATCAGGCAGATGCCAGTATCCAGTACCTAACGGGCGAGGATAGTACACAGAGACAAAACTGGGGTACATGGCTAAGATTCCCGGTTAATTTGTTAAACTTCCAAAGCTTGTCCACAGAAAAAGACAAAGAAAAACATTATATAGCCAAATGTAATACATTTTTTTAGCAGCACAACTAATGGCTGAGTCTGATGTTTGTGTGGTGTGGTCCCTTTAAGCTGATTCAGGAGCCTGTAGATTTCTTAGCCTATAAGCGCTTACGCCAGAGAGTTTGGTCTCATACATTTCATTTAATTTATTGTACCTCAAGGCATTTAGGTGATGCATCTACATGCAGGGGATGAAAAGCAAGAGAGAGATGGAGGGAGCCACCAGTATATGACGGGGTGTCCCAAATCAATTGTACTCAAACTTAAAAAACAAAAAAACACGGCGAGTCTGCGGAAGTGAAACTAACTATGTTCTTAGCAAGCGTTTTACGAAATTAGGACACACTCTATTTTTTAGTGCACCTAGTCTTTGTAGGTAACTAAGACTAATAGCTAACTTTTAATTATTTGTTTAAGAGCCGAGTGTGAATCTGAGAGCGTGTAGAGCGAATGTTGAGAAACACCCAATTAAAGTGTTTGCTGCACAGTACGCTTGCTGCACTTCTTTGTTTCTTTATCTTAGTAAGAAAGCGCTGCGAAATATAAAAAATGGATCATGGGACTAGGCAGCCCGCACGTCGCACTTTCAGCACTCTTAGACAGGCTTTGAAAGAACAAAATTTACCTTGTCACTGGTGCGCTGTCCAAGACAGTTCTTTGTGGCAGCAGGCACTCGTGCATATCCTCGGAGCCTACACCAACACGAAGCCACGCTTCGGACAGCGC
This sequence comes from Ixodes ricinus, assembly GCA_037355805.1. Lineage (NCBI taxonomy): Eukaryota > Metazoa > Arthropoda > Arachnida > Ixodida > Ixodidae > Ixodes > Ixodes ricinus. The sequence continues at coordinate 10,238 of JAZHYW010037691.1, forward strand.
GCCAGTGATAAAGTGAACTTCGTTCCTTCCAGGCACGCACTGGAAGCGACGACGTTTGGAGCATGTTGCCACGTGATCTTTTATTACAATGTAGCTTGCTTTTAGGCTAAAAAAAAATATGGCGAGCAAAGCGTATTACGTAGGGAATACCTTCGTGAGCTTCTCAGTGCGCCTACAACTATCCAATTCACACCCTTAGCTCTTAAACGAATGATTAGAAACTTAGCTAATTAGTCTTAAATAATTAAATACGTAACTACAGCAAACTTAAAGATATTTTTGCACTTTAACGTAAGACACTTGAAATAATATACGGTTAATTTGACTCCCGCAGAGCATACTTTTTTTTTTTTTCCTTTGAAACAGTTTGGTGCTAGTTATTTGGGACACCCTGTGTACATTCATCTAAAACAAAATTATAACTTGTGATAGATATATAGATATACTTACATAGAATAATGATAACAAGGAAACTGTCAGTACGGATAGAAGTATAATGATGTTAAATATTATGAAATATGAAACACTAAAGATAAAGAGATACCTACTCTTCCACAACTCAGTAGCATCAACGAGCGCCAAAAATGCAATTATTCCAAAATACAAAGGGCATAGAGGAAATATCAAGTTAAAAAATGAGCTCTTCACGGACTCTAGTTTAAACAATATCGGATCTGAAAGAGTGAAAACATTTTCAGGGAGACTATTCCAGGTCCTTTACGGATAAGGCCAGGGGGAAAGAGAAACAAATTATGCATGATTCAAAAACACTGAGACTACGCACACTCAAAAGTCCCAAACACAGCTGAAATTTTATTTTCCAAAAACCCGTTTACGTAGGAAAAAAACAAACGAAAAGGGGAAAGAAATCCCCAAGAACACCTCTTTCCGCAAATGTACATTCCAAACAGTTAATCAGGACAATGACGGCCTCCATGACATCTTCCTCCTTTTTTATGTTTGAACCCTGTCATCACAACCCAAAAAACGAACAAAACAACTCTACTTCCAAGAAACTTGCAGACACTTCAAGGACAGCACTTTTCAAAGCCTAAGCAACCGCTGAAGTTCGTGGTCCAAATCCAAACGAAGTCTTATTAACAGCGTTTCCATGACTTAGTATTGTGAGTGACTCCTTTATCAAACATTTGTGGTCATCTGTTTCTCTTTCTTCTACCGATGTGAAATTCCACAACGGCATACAATTGTTACATTCGACCACATGTTTAGAAGCTTCAGAGTACGGGTCCTTTTTCATTATGCAGCGCTTATGTTCTGTCAACCGGTCATTTATACAATGCTTAGTTTGTCTGATATAAACGGTTGACGAAAACATAAGCGCTGTATATGCAAAAAAAAAAAACGTACTCTGAAGTTTCAAAACACCTAGCCGAATGTAACAATTGTATGCCATTGTGGAGTTGGACATCGGTAGAAGAAAGGGAAAGATGACCACGGACGTTTGATAATGAATCACTCGTCAACTATAAGTCACGAGAAACGGTGTTAATAAGCCTTCGTTTGGTTTGGACTACAAACTTCAGGGGTTTCTTGGGCTTTGAAAAGCGCCCTGAAGTGTCTACAAGTTTCCTGGAAGTAAAGTTGTTTTGTTCGTTTTTGGGTGGGGGTGACAGGGTTCAAGATCAGAGAGGAGGAAGATGTCGCTGAGGTCATTGTCCTGTTTACTCTTCGGAATGTACAGTTTGTGGAAGGAGGTGTTCTTTATTAGTTTGTGATTTAATTGATTTGACTTTGTCATGAATGATCAACTCTTTCAGATGTAAACTGTGCAGATATGAAGTATGTAATTTGTTTTGAAAAAAAATTTGCTGTAATAAATGTCATAAAAATACAAAACAAAAACATGAGCAAGCAATTTTTCTTCTGTTTTCTGAAGGAGACTAAACCCAAGATTTTTTTCAGATCTTTGACACTTGTTTGGGGAGAGTACTCATGACAGATGAAACGTGCCAGCTTTGTTTTGAAAAGCTTCAAGTTGTAGTGTTGAATAGTTTTGGTGTGGATTTCATATTATGGCAAGCATATTCTAGTTTATGAAGAATGCCGTAAAATACTGAGCAAGCGTCCACTTAAAATTTAGAGATGATTGAGAAAAATGGGGGATGGGCGCTTGTCCGGTCATCACTTTTACATATGAATGCACTGTGCGTATTTTCTCCTGATCTTGCAAATTTGGGAGTGGGTGCTTAATGTGGAATGGGCAGATGCACGGTATTCTACGGTAATTGTTTTATATTCAAGAAGCTTCGTTGTCTAAAAAGTGGAATGAATGCTTTGTTTTTAAAAGAACCTACCATAGTTTCCTAGATACATCACTGATTGTGTGCTATATATGCAATTTTTCCAGGTACAAATTCTGCGTGAAATGAACTCCTAAATATTTATACGAAGTTACTTTCAATGTCTCGATTTAAAATTAAATTCTGGAAAGATGATGTTATTTTCTTATTTGTAACTGTTAATAGACATTTACTTGAGTTAGTTTTCATTTGCCAAGTGGCGCACCATTCTTCGAATTTACCGAGGTACAGTTTGAGAAGCTGTGTGATCACTTGGAGGTACAGTCTTTCTATACAGTGCAGGGACATCAGGGTATAGCCTGATGGTGGACTCGGATGTTTGATGGGAGGCTTATAATATGTATTAAAAATAATAATGGTCCAAAGGCACTTCCTGAGACCCCAGCAATCACGGGTACATGGGAGGGAGGAGGCTGCATTGTTTATCCCAACTGATTGAGTTCTATTAGGAAGAAAGGTTGATATCCGTTTAACTCTAGATTGGTCACTTTGATGTTAATAACGCTTTGAAATTAATCATTTGTGTGGTACTGTGTCAAATGCCTTTGCAAAATTAGTAAATAAAACATCCTCTTGTACTCATGCATGCATATTAATGTGCAAATCAGTGCATGGGTTGCCTAAACAAATGCTCAGCCTCTGACCTCATCATTCCCACCCCTTCTTAGGGAGGGAACGGTCGAAAGTAAGCTTAGAATCTTGGAGAAGCCCTACGGGGTTCTCCAAAGTTTCCTGCTGGCACTGTGGAGAACCCCTGTGTTCCTAGAGAACTAGTTTGGGAACTCGTATACAAAGTCTGACTGCCAGAATTCACAAACCTCACTCCAATTGAGGCGCCCCTCTACTTCCTCAAGGAAGGCTCAAGGGCTGGCGCTGGCCAAGTGTGATGACGGATTTGCGGCTTAGGCTCCTCTCCATTGGCCAGCGCCAGCCCTCGCGCCTTCCTTGAGGAAGTGGAGGGGCCTCCAATTGAGTGAGGTTTGTGAATTTGGCGGCCAAAGTCTCGAGCAACCTCACGGAAGCCACTAAATCTGTCTTTTCATATACTGCATGCCTTTTGTGCTCCACCGTGTGTTGCTTTTGTAGCTACCTTTCCGGCGCATTTACACACGAGTCATGCTTTTAGCGGAACTGAATATCGACAAACGCGGATGCATCCCACCAAGTCCTGTCCAGAATAGATAGTAGAAACTAGAAGCTATAGCTTCCTTTGGGATTTTGATGAGCTGTCGGTGAAAATGTAAGATTGCTTTTCAAGGGGGTTGTCTTTTGATTTTGATGTGTGTGTATGTATGTGTGTGTGCTTGTGCAGGTGATCTTTCTGATTGGCAACAAATGTGATTTGGAAGCCCAAAGAGATGTGACATACGAGGAGGCGGAGCTAGTTTGCGGATGAAAATGGTGAGCATGAATGGTGTCTTTCCACGCCTTGGTCTCGCAGGCGATGTAAGGATGTGCGTTTGAACTGCTTACAGGGATGTTAATTTCTGGAATGTGTTCAGTCTGTCTCTTGAAAGTATTACTAGCACTGTCATAGGAAACATGAATTTTACTTTGGTTGGTATTTTTATGTGCATAATAATAAAATGTTTTCTGTTTTTTTTTTCTGTGTTGTGATGTATTGGCAGAAAGGCATGTAGTTAGTCGATGGACGTCCTCGTTAAACAAACAAACAAGGACGGAACAAAGTAGTTTCGCATCTATCATTTTTAAAGGGCAACTCTGCTTAATTTCATGTTGCCAAGAAGACATTGCAGTTCTTTTGTATTAACCTAGGACTAGGTAGACCACAGTTTTACGATGCAGTTCTATCCACGTTAAGTGAAACCGGCCACCGAGGTTTCTGATGCTCCGAGTTGGCGGAATCCCACCATTTAGCGTGGTGACGCAGGTGCTCGGTTTTGGTGTTGTGAGACGCTGCCGACATCAAAGGGGAGGATGCGTGATGCAGACAACATTCTAGCGTGCAGCAAATGGAGCAACAAAAAATTGAGAAAAAAAAAAACAAAAATATGATAGGTTAGGCGGTTTGTTTTGCTGCAATGAGTTGTTGTTTTAGTGCTGTCAACTTTTTTCTTTTAATAAAAGTGCGACGCCAGTGCTTTCTTTCAAAATAAAGATGTAAAAAAAAAAAAAAAACTGGTACTAAGCCTTACAGGTGATGGTTTTCTTCTTTGTGTATATTAAAGTGTTGCCAGCTATATGTGCTCCATCGGGACTACAGATTTTCGTGGTCCATGCCATACCATTCCAAAGCGAATGAAATGCATGGTACCTTTTCCTCTAGATTATTAGACAAACTCTATCCGTGGTGCACTTCTCGATGACAATTGGGAGCCATTGTTCACTACAGCCCAACTTCCCGTTCGTGTTCTTGTCTAAAGTGAAAGTTTACAAAAAAACTCCTCATGTTTCGCAGAACAAAGGTGTAGTCGGATGAACTTTTCTCAAGCTCGAATCTACCGTCATCTCGAAATGTCTGAAATGCGCAGGAGTTGACCTTTAGCCCAGGTGGTTTTTAATTGTAAGTTTGTCCTTCCAGTGAATTTATACAAGCTTAAGATTTGTATTTGTTGGCATGTTGTTTTTGTTCCTTAGCCATTAAATATTGTTGAGGATACCATACCACTTTAGTCTGGTAAATGCATGCTATGGTTTCATCACAAGGAAATTTGCATTATATTCATTTTCACAGACAATTTTCAAGCTTTCTTTTAGTGAAAAGTGGATGTTTTATGGGGATCTTTCCAAGTTATACATGGATAGAATTCTCTTCACAGACAAGACAAAAAGTGCCTGTTTCTGCCTGGGTTGATTCTTTGACCATTATAAGCATATGTTCATGTTTCTATTGTGTTCCAACTGAGACATTGCCCTGCACTGAGAAATCTTTTTTCTTCCCACTTTACCCGCAGGTCTAATGTTTGTGGAGGCTAGTGCAAAACGTAAGTAAATATTGTGGTGGTTGAAGTCGTAGTACCTATAGCTTCCTCCATTGTGCACAAGCGCATGCTTCTGCTGTTTGTATGTGTACTCTGTGCTTTACTGCCCCTCTTTCATAAAGTTGGTTTTACTAGACAAAATCTCAGCTGCATCAATATCTGTTGCTATTCTCATGTATGTCATCAGTATTTTGTCATAAACCACGGTGCACCTTGAGTGGAAGGTGCGGGAGAGGCAACGTAAGGAGTTTGTAGAGGTACAAAGAGATGTAGCTGAGAACCGTTGAAGGAATGTCAGGTATCTTTCCTGGTCGCTTGCCACTGCACAAAGGCATCACCGTGCAGCGTTTCATCTGATTTGCCGCTTATTACAGTCTCCGTGCCAAAGTAAATGTTACCTCCAACCGTCGCATTTATGTACACTATTTTTATCGTCACGAAAAAACG
>JAZHYW010037692.1:0-28250 GCA_037355805.1 Ixodes ricinus
GGTCGCAAAGTCTCAAATAGTCTCGCAGAGGGTCTCCAACAGGGTTCTCAAACAGAATGTTTAACGGCCAAGGGCAGGGGTCTGAAACGGCTTCCAAGAGCATTAGCGTGCTTGGCAGGCAGCAGTGTCACTCTTCTCGGGTCCGGTGACCTCGGCCCGTTGCGGTGCAGCCTGGACCTGAATGCCAGCCGAGTCTGGGTGCAGCACAAGCCCCAGAGCAGGACCACAGCCAACCTGATGAGCGAGGCGACGGCTGACAAGGAGGCGTGCGGATGTTAGGGGAGGGGCAGGGGTGGGCCTCTTCCCGTGGACGGTGCCCAGGTCAGTTCTCTTCTCTTCGTTACGTAAGAATCGCTACACGGACCTCGCTCACCCGCATCGGTGTCATTTGCACCATAGCAAGGCCGTGGGGAGCGAGTGTCTGCAACGCAGCTCGGCCGTCGGTTTGACCGTAACGCGTGCGACCAATGGCGTAGGTTGCTCGTAGTGGGAGGGATGAGGGTGCACTAATACTCCCCTTCCCCTCCATCTGCTGCGTAAGAATGAGGGCTGCATATCAGGGTTAGAACTGCGTACTCAGCAAATACAGTAGGTGCAGAGGCATTTCACGGTCAGATTGTGTGCTCTGTGACATTTGAGAGAAAAGTATGCAGTGCACCTAAAGAAGAAGTGCATGGATCAAGAGAAGTCTTGTTGTACATTCACAATTCTTTCACCAGGTGTTGCATGGTATATCGTTCTGATAGCGAGTGCTGTGTATTTAAAAACCCTATCAAATGCTATCACAACCTCATTGCATTTGACAGAATTTGTAGCCAGGCAGTCTTTTCAGGAGACCGGCGAACCCCGTTTCTCTTGGGGCTTCCCACGTTTCGTACACTAGGTCTACGTGCAAGTTCGTAAAGTCGAATTTGCGTGTCAATAATCTCTGCAAAGTGGCGTCCAGGTCCAGTCTTTTAATGCGAAAGCATTAGCTGTCCCATGGAGCGAGTTAACGTCATCAGTTGCGCCAAATGACAGATAAATTCCCGAAGCCGCGATCCGAGGCATCCCAGCTTTGAAACCACGTAGAAACCCACGCAAAACAGCAGTGATATGAAGCCGCTGCGCGTCAGTTTCAATTAGCGCCACCCCATGGCGCTGCGTGCCCACGCTGGCACAGAAATGGCCGAGGCGCCCACTGATCCTCTCGGTGCCTCGACCGTTTCTGTTTCAGTGCGGGCACGCAGCGATGCAGCGTTGAGAGGATCAGAAGCGGCTGCGGCGCGAAGAACGGCATTCATGCTTTCGCATCTACAACTCATAGGAAGTGCTTAGGTGTGCCTTTTTATTTACTGTCTGTAAGGAACCACGCTTTGGGTCATTTTGGGGTTTCTTGCTTTTGGGGTGTTGCACCCTCGCTTTGAGACTAACGCTGACAAGGTTCACCTCTGCCACATGACGGCTGCCACTGTCCCATGGAGCAAGCCAACGTCATCAGCTTTGAAGTCTCACCAAAAGCAGCGCCAAACGACAGCTAAATTTTCCACTCCCAATGGAGCGAAGTAAAGCTGCGATCTGAAGCCTCTCCCAGCTTTGAAGCCACGCAAAAAGCCACACAAAACGGCCGCTAAATTCACCTCGCCAAAAGTGGAGACGATTTGGGCGCAAGACCCAAGAAGAATGCCAGCTATCTAAATACAATCACTGGCCATCCATTCATTAGTTATTAAGTTGCTGTTAAGAGTAGACCCTAATCTTGAAACACAAAAATAAAAAGTTATTTTTTAAAACATTTTTTTTTATCTGTAAGTCACAAACAACATGTATTGCAAGTACTACACTCAGGAAGTGCACATTTATACAGTTACATTGATTCAAAGTTTCATATCAAGGCTATTTTTGAGCATGCTTTGGAAACCTGTTTTCTCAAAATTCTTTTTTTCGTCACAACACAAAGTTTTGCCCCGGTATCTTAGGATCTAAAATATGGACGTGAATACATTTTTCAGGGTTTAATACCTCATAAATCAGTGAGTGCAACAAGACTGCTATTTCTGAAAAATGTTAACTACAACATTTTTTAATTGACTAATAACTCATTTCTAATTATCAGCAAGAAAATTTCAACTCATAATAATTTTTTTTAGAATGATGTTAAAATTGAAACAGTTATTTTGGTGCACTGCTTGTAGAACATGCTGACATACTTTGTGCCACATTTTGTGATGGGGGTATTAAGAGTATATGTGAAAATTTAATATAAATTAGATTAGAAATTACAAAAGAATGTTCAAGACCAGGGTCTCCCCCTAAAAGTGCCATATGCTAGTTCTATTAGTAGTAGCTTAGGAATGAATGTTAGATAATGCTATAGTGTGTCATTGAGTTGATTCTAAATTAGCTTTTACCTCACATTGTGGTACCTCTTCGTTCACGCAAGTTCTTTGGGGAAAAGCTGATGACATAGTGACTATTGCTTGGGGACAAGTGGACGACATAGTGGATATTGTTTGGGGAAAAATGGATGGTATAGCATAAGTTGTTCGCAGGAGAGCACATGACATAGCGGATATTGTTTGGGGAAAAGCAGATGGTATAGCTGAAGTAAGTTTGGGAAAAAACAGCTGTCATAGCTAAAGTTGTTTGGGGAAAAGCTGATGACATAGCGAAAGTTTGTTGGCGAAAGCTGGTGACATAGTGGAATTTCTTTTAGAAAAACTGATGATTTATACAGTGCAATCCACTTAAAGGACACATGCAAAGGAAAAAAACTTTTTTCTAAGCAGGCTAGATGGAAAAAGAATATTATAAAACGAATTTACAACAAAGAAAAAAAATTTAGAGCTATATTTGCGGCGCAAAGCGAATTTGTAGTTGGCGCCCGTGGGAGCCGTTGCTGGTCACGTGGTAGGCCCGCATGCCGCCGCGCTGCGTCGTTGTTGCCGCAAAGTCACGCCGCCGCCGCACACTTGAGCGTTGTGCGACGCCGCTTCAACGCGTTTCTCCACGCCGCCGTCATCGCCGCCGTTGCCGCACAAGTTCGTCTGCTTCGGGCGCGGCCGCTGTCATCTGACCGGCGCACAGGTCTATCACGTCTGCTTGCGCTTTTTCAGGAGTTTCCTTTGGGCTCTAAAAGTTGCTTATTCGTCTTAGTTTTTGTTATACTTCAAACAAAGATGAATAAGTTACTTGTAGAGGCCATAGGAAGGTTCCAAAAGGGTGCGAGCACCACGTGACAAATAAGGGCCAGTCACGTGATAAATAAGGGACACTTTTTCGCGGCGCCCGCGGCGCCAACTACTAGTTCGTATAGCGCCGTAAATATAGCTCTAAAAATTTTTTTCTTCGTTGTAAAATCGTTTAATGACATCCTTTTTCTATCTAAGCTGTTTAAAAAAAAAGTTTTTTTCCTTTGCATGTGTCCTTTAACAATACCACATATCATTATCATCATGTATTGCTTAGAACAGTCAGTTTCTAAAGTTTCCAGACTAGAAAGGATCAGTTTCTAGTCCAGATACAACGATAACCGGTTCTAACAATTGAATTTTTGGATTTGCACATTATTGTTATAGTGACCTGCAGTGCAGTGGAATTTGGAAAAACCTGATGACAGCAATTGTTTAGGAAAAAGCTGGTAACTAAGGATTTCTCTGGAAAAAGCTAATGACAGTGGAAATTAATTGGGAAAATGATGATATAGTGGAAATTGTTTGGGGAAAAGCTGATGGCAGAGCGGAAATTATTGTAGCGTTAGCTACACTGGCCGAGGTTGAGCAGTTTCGCGTGGCTCTCATAATGAGCCGTGCTCATTATGAAAGCCACGCGCGGCCACCTGCCATGCGCGAGGCACGCGCGGCGACGGCGGCTCCGTTGTTGCCGCCACGCGCTCTGCATAATGAGCGGCTCGCATAGTGAGCATGGCTCATTATGAGAGCCACGCGAAGCCGCCGCCGCACGCTCCGCTGCCGCCGCGCCCGCCTCGCCGGTCTGCGCATTCCAGAGGAGTGACGTCATAGCCACGGCAGACGCACTGGCACCGCCGCGTGCCCAGCTGTGTGCCTCCGTTGCGCGGTAGCCTAGTCTGACGCTGCACCGGACCCGCTTGATAGTGCCTCTCATTTTGTGCGCATAAGTTAACGCTACGTATATCCTGGCATAGCCGAGCTAAGCCACTGCAATTTTTTGAAGAAAAGCCGACGACATAGTGGTTGACTCATGCCGTGTTCACTTTTTCAGTGCGAGGTGCTGCCACAGCCCCGGAGTCAACCCAACGACAGAGGAAACGGACTTTTTCGGTGACACACCATGGAAGAATGGGGGCAGGGAAAGGAGTTTTGAAAATGGCAGTGATGCTCTCTATATATATTTTTGTTTTTCGTTTTTTTTTATTATGGTAATGTTTCTCGTAACACCGGCAACAAATGCGCGGTTTCCAAAGAGGCAAGACCCGCTCCCCAAGCACATTACCTCGAAGTGCGAGGCACGGCGCGGGGACTTCGAAATGAGAAGTTGCTCGGTCAATTTTTTCCAGCTCTTCTCGTTCGCTTTTGTCCGCCGGTAAACCGTGCGCAGGCACGTCCTTCAGCGCTGCCGGAAGAGGGCCCGGACTCTTGGGTTGCCTCTACCAGACATTCCTTACCGTCGCAACACGTCGCTCGTCGCGTTGGTCGCATCTTCGCCGTGGAAGAAAAAGTGCAGAGATTCGGAAACGGCTGCCGGTTCCTACCTACAAGCGTTCCTCCAAGGTTCGTCTATGAGGGCCGACCGCAATTTATTAAACCAGAGCTCGGGAGCGAATAGCCGTAGTCTGCTCTCTCTGCCGGCATTTCTCGCTTTCGGCGGTCGACGGCGGCTCGCTGTAAAATAGGGCTTTGCGCTTTCGTTCTCTCCCACCCTGTCGTCGAAGAAGGCCGAAGTCTCAACGAAGCGTGTCTTTTCGCTTGTCGAGTTTGTTTGAATGTGATACCCTTTTTTATTAGTATTATTCCTTTCCTTGAGTCCCGCCCTCTTTTCTTTTCCGTCGTGACAAACCGGGTACAAACTTTTAAGCGGTAGCCTTTGTCGGCGGCGGCGATCGGAAGTTGAGGAGGGCGTGGGCCCCTTCGGCGACGTCCGGTGCCGTCGGCCACTAGAGATCTGTCGACGCGAGAGGAGAAAGCATTAACCAGGCGGTAGCATCCCCACGCGGCAGGGTGTAGGCGTTCCTCTTCGGTTTCCTCGAAAGAGTGGGGGGCGGGATTAGAAGAACGAAAATTGTACTTCAAGGATTGAGAAACGGAACGAGGTTGGATGTCCCGAGTGTTACCCTTCACCTCGTAGAAGAAAACTGGTTGGCACTTCGCGAGTGATATTGCTAATAAAAAAAAAAGTACAACCTTGCTACGCCACGGGCTCAAATTTGTACCGTGTTGGGACTGCGTGGACTGTACTCTATGCTCTGTTCACCCCCAAGCCTTCAGAGCGGTGGAAGCTACGGGCTCACCAGACTGATTGAATGCCTCCCCTTCGTAGCCCGACTTCGTTCTCCGCACGCAAGTGTGGGCGGAGCGTGATCATGTGGCAAAACGGACGCGACCGGCCCAGCGAAGCACGTAGCTTCCACCACTCTGTCGGCTCAGGGGGCCAGCGGAGTGCAGCGCCGTTGGGAGGCGAGATGCCCATGTAGTGGCTTCACGGAAGATTTTGTTCCAGGCGTGTCGTTCCCTGCGGAAGCCTAGGCTCGTTCACGAACAGCCTCAAGCCGGCTCGTGGGATTGTCACCCGCTTTCTTACCGCGCACGCCGATTGGCGAGGTGCTAGTTTTTAGCCGGGTGTCGAGAATGGTCGATGTTTGCTCGTTGCTCACAATCAAAAATGCGTGCCATCTGCGGCGAGCATTTTTTGTATTCTCCACATTGTGAATGGAGACTGCGCCTGTGTGGAACCGGTACGCTCGATCCTGCAAATGTCTGCAGTGCCGACGAAGGTACGGGCACGACCGCGCGACTTTGGATAAAGCCTTCCATGATGCGCTAGTTCTTGCGCTAACGAGAACCAGCGCCTTTTGTCCGCACCGTAGATGTTTGTGAAACGGAGCATACCAACCAAGAATGGCACGGCGTCTCCTTTAGATGCCCTGCCCCCGGTGCGCGCCCGTCGCGCTCTGCCGTGCCTTGGCTGCTCACGCACACTCGGAGCCCACGAAACGTCGAAAGGGCGGGACAACTGAAAGGCCTCTCTGCTTCCCATCCTGTCTGCGACTGTAGAAAACAATTCGGGGCGTTGCCACAAGAAAGAAAAAGAGAAAGAGAGAAAAAAACAAAAAAAACTTGTTTTTGTTCAGAGTTTGGAGCTTCTTGCCGCGAGTGGACGTGCACTGGCTCGAGACGCCGCAATCGCAGTTCGTTTCTGTAGTGCCAATGGATGTATTGTAACCTGCCGTGCGCGCCAGGAAATCATATCGACAAACATGGAGGCACTGGTTGTACGTCAAAACGTGCGGCGTTTAGAATATGTGGAGACAATCGCCACTGCACTAAGGTCTGTCGATTTAGAACTTTAGATCGTCGCTACAATTACCTCTACAGGAAATTGGTGCGATGCCGTGCTTTTCTGAAATCTAACTTTTTTTTCTTATCTTTCTCGTTAAAGAACCTACCGTAGAATACTGTGCATCCATCCATTCCACACTAACCGCACCCCCCCCCAAAATTTGAAGCGTCTGAAAAAATATGCCCAGTACATATATGTAAAATTTATGACCTTGCATGTGCCCATCCCCTATATTCTTGCGACTATCTTCAAATTTCGAGTGGGCATTATTTGCTCAGTATTTCATGGTTATATTAATTCGCAGATTTGATTTTCGACAGGCAGTTTTCCTAAAATAAAAAAAATGGAAAAAAAAATTGTAGTTGTCTTTGAACAGCAGAAACCCAAGCTTTGCAGGAGGACTATATTTATCTAGACGCAGAACACTGCCTACGCTGAACTATTAGATTGGATTACCGACATCATTGCAGCAAAAACAAATCTGCAAACCCTGAAGGTAAGCAGGCATTGATGTTGCTCCCGTAATAAAGCAGGCCTGTGGGGCTAAATCGGCAGTCTACGTTGAAAGCAAATTTTTGTCGCCAGAACTACCATTGATTCTGGTTCTAAGGAAAAAAGACAACATTCGTGTTTAAACTTTCAGGCACAACCATTTCAGTTGGATATCATTTATTCACTGACAACACAACTGAGCCACAAGATTTTTCGTTCCTTTGTTGCGAGCCCTTTCATTCACAGTCGTGAAACGAGCTGTGAATGACATCAAACCATGCATTAAATTAGAAGTATATCCTTTAATGTATTGCAGCTGAATCTCGCAGAAAGTAACGAAACATGCATGCACACACGGGACAAAAGGAATCTTGCTTTGGCACACTTGAGCTAGTGAATGTTGCTCGTGTCTACAATCCTAAAAAGATGCACCAACACCAAGGCCACTGCACACGAGATGGCGTTCTTGCGAGCACCGACGACTTGTCTTGTAGGCGTTTGTTTTCCATGGAACAATTTCACAAGAGAAACCGGGCAGCCTCTTCGGTCTTGCCAAATATCCGGTTTAAAAGGAATCCAGGAATGTTGCTTGTATCTTGTAACAGATGCCTCTAAGTCATTACCCTGGTGACGAGTATGATTGTGGACACTCTAAAATAGCCCGCTACTAAAGCAAGATTTGTTGTACGGTCGGACTACCCGCATGGCCCTAAGAGGTTGCCCATTCCCATAGACTTTCCATTTGCACAATACAGTTCTTGCAAACTGTAAATTAGCCCTTCCTCTTTTTTTTTTTTATCGGCCCTTGAAAGCATGAAAAGCTTTCTTGCTGTAGTCAGGCCTTTGGCATTGAAAAGTGTTTTGAAAACAGCAGCGGCTGTGTGAGAGGCGTGTTGTGTGTCAACACGCCTCTCGCTCCAGCTGCGTTACCCGCGGTGCTGGGAATACTTGCCTCCTAGTTTGGCATGTCTGACGACTTTAGTAAAACCGTTGGGCCTAATTCGGTATCCGAGAAAGGGCTGTGAATTTTTTACAGTGAGTGGCATAGCGTGGTTGAGTTTTAGAGCAAACAAAAAAGGAATGAGGAAAAATACATTGCTTCCTGAGGACATTTACGATGCTACATTGTTTCTGAAAAGACCCCCCCCCCCTAGATTTAAGCCTGAGTATTTGCACAAAATTTTCACGACAAGATTTTTTTTTTTTATGCGATGTAATTTTTTATATTTAGAATACAATAGAAAAAAGAAGGGAACGTGTTACAATCAACATTTGCCATAAACCTGCCAGCATTTGCTGCTTATTTGGTATTTTATTTGTTAACAACTGGGGACGTTTTAGCTTTCTTGCGAAGCTTTCTTGGGGCATTGCGGGTCATTGGTCATTTTACTATGCCTTTTTTGCCGATGAGGACTTGGCAGAAAGCAAAGGAACTAAAGGGACAGCGAGAGACTGAAGGCTGGAAGCAAGAAAAAGCGAAACAAGCTCGCAGAGAAGGCTACACCGCTTGAAGGGAACAACGCGCCGAAATTTCTTCAGATGCCGACAGCAATGTTCGCTCCACCCTGTCCCGTCGTAGCAGATTTCTAGGGCACGACGTCGGTTGAGTTCGGCAAAAGCTTAGTCGAATATTTCAGTGTCAGTTGCAGATCTTGTAATGCAAGGGCAGGTGGCATTGTTGGGGTCATCTTCACGTTGTCAAGGCAAGGAATGACTAAGCTCATTCCATTTGAATCGGTTTGGACTGCATATCTATGACCAGTGGCATGCGAGAAACAGTTGGGCCATATCAAGAGGAGATGACTGTCTAGATAAAAGCACTAAGGGTGCAGGGAACAAAGTCTGTTTTACAGGGCTTTTGGTTGTTTCTTCCGTTATTGAGCATAGAAAGGTTTGTGCATCCTTTTACAATTGTATTTTGTTCGGAGCTCACAAGTTCCTTCCCGTTTTTGCTACCTTTTGAAGGAATTTATAATTCTGTGGTGAGCCAAGGGTGCAACAGAGGATGCCAACCCTCTACACAAGACAAGGAGTGGGTGCATCCACAACAGAATAAATTAACTTCTCTTTGCATCCAACTAAACCAGATCCATCCATAAAAAAATATATTGCTATAACTATAAATGGAAACATTCACTTTCTTTAATCTTCGCAGTTCGATAAGTCTATCGCGAAATGCAACCACATTTCATGCAGGGACCATAGAACCACCTGGACATGCGGAGCTCAAGGACTCGATTATCGTGCTCATCGAGAAACAGAAATTCCAACTGCAGCTGTCTTCAGTTATAGAGGAACAAGGAAACGTAACCACCCAAAGTTCAACTTTGTACCATTTCACACATTTCCATTTCATGCAAACCAACAATGAACAACATACTGTATGCAAATAGAAAAGTAAACCTGCGAGCACTCTTAAATTGTGCAGCTATACATGCTGCGAGAAAACACAGCCGACACGCTAACAATCAATAACAGTACATCAAAAACCAATAGAGCCATTACCGTTGCAGTAAAATCTCGCTGCAGAGGGCTTATCTTCTCTGGAAAGCCAAGTTCGCTGTAACGAGAATCTCCATAAATTTCTTCGTCGAGAATTCGCAACTTGACGAGCGAGAGTTTACTGCAATGCCGTTGATGGATAGCTACAGTAGCCGTGAAATAGGACGATTGCCGATGCGTGGACTTGCAAATGACGGACACTAACCAGGTATGCCTTGAGCTGCTCTACTGTGTTTAAATTCCTTTACCAGCCACTATAGTAGATGGCTTCACTTCGTGCGAGCAAAGCCAAAGCTCCAAACGCGAGCGTGCTGCCCCAACGCACTGCACAAATGCACGTGCTCGGAAGGGACGTCGAAAGCGCTAAGCTCGCCCTCGTAGTTTCCGCTACGCTCGCGCACGAAGTGAAACGGAGTGCTATAGACATTTTCTTCCCAACAAAATCTTGCGTTGCCCATTGTCTGCTCAAACCGTCCCACGGAACGCCCACCTCGCCATCTCTTCTGGCGACGGGAACGTAGTAGGTCGAAACGGCTGAATCGTCCTCAATTGGCTTCGTACACTTGCACCTATGTCCCGAGCATCCACAGTCGTCTTGCCGCCACATCCGCCGTGCACTGGCCCGTTGCCCTCGCTTCTGCGAAGCAATGGGGAAAACAAAAAAGGCTTCCGGGGCTCGGCAATCCGGGCGTACGGTCGACAAACGTGCGGCGTAGTGTCCCTTTCGGGGTCGGAATCTCGTCCCCCGTTTGACTGCAGAGTCGACATCAGACCATCGAACCAGGACGAGGCCGTTCCCGCCCTCTCGGCAGTGTTACGGTGCCTGGAACGCGTCTCTGACCGGCGTGTTTGGCGTCCCATCCTGCCATGGTCCCATGGAACCGCCGGGAACATGGCGGCGACGGCACAACGCCTCTGCGACGCGGTCAGGCAGAAGTCGAGAGGCAGTTTCCGAGGATGCGGTAAACGCACCAGTCGGAGACGCGTCCCAAGAACCGCAGCGGCGGCGGCGGCGGCGGCCTCAGCTTGAGTCTTGCCGGCGACGTCTCAGAGAGACTCGTAGGCCTCTGCCGCCCTCTCCAACCCGGGGCGTCCGTTGCGCCCAGGAAGGCTTCCAGCCGCTCCGCGTCCGAGGAACTGTCGTCGGCGGAGGGCTTAGCGCGCTGCTTGCGCTGCGACTTCTTCTTGGGCTTGCGCTCGGCATCCTCCGTGCCCTTGGAGGAGGACCCCTCCTTGCGGTGCTTTTGGCTGCGCTCCTTGTCCTCCTGCAGGACGGTCGTGGGCTTAACCTTTGTTTTCTCTGTGACAAGACAACCACTCGAAAAATGACCTAGTAACTGCGACTGTGACCTGCAAGTCCAACATAGTAGTTTATTAAGTAAAATTTAAGCATATCTTGATAATATCTGAATAACTCGGAGAAGCATGCAATGTGTGGCTTGCTAGAATGCCAACAAAACTGCTTCCGATTTGCTGATACCCGTCTATCAGCGAATCAGTAATTGTTTTACACATTTGTTGAAAATGCCCATTTTGTATTTTTTTAATTAGGATCTAAAAAAACAAAAATGAGGAATAAGAACTATAAGACAATTGAAGACTAATAAGTGCATTAGTTCCAGGGCACAGCTGAAAAAAGAAGGCAGATACCACGGACAATTTCGGCACATCCTTGTTGGCACTGATATCGACAAAAATGTGATCACTCGTAAAGTCAACTAGAGGGGGACGCTTAAGCTTTGGCTTTAAGAGTAAAACGCGATAGCTAAACATATAAACCCTTGCTCATTCCCAAGCCATGCAAGCGTGTCAATCAAAGGGTCATGGCTTTGAATCCCGCCTCCACCTAAAATTCTTCACATCTTTTTTTTTTCAGGGCACCTTAATTACTTTATGAGGTGAAATTATTTGAGACATGGGGCAGCCTTCGCATTACATGTCATATTTTAATCCCTTTCATTCCACGCGTGACATCACGTGAGCGTTGTTTGAAATTCCCGCGCGAGGTCACGTGGCTGCGACATGACCCTATCGAACAATCTGGATTTTCCCGTCTCATCGATGTCGGCTTTTCTGCAACACGAGCTCCTTAAAGCTATCACTTTAAGAAATGCAAACAGTCCAGATTGATCTATTAAAGCTGTTGCTTTATAGGGTCAAGCAACCTCAGGAGCTGCACAACACGAAATGTGTAGGTCGGTCAGTCTGTAATTGCTAAACGATAAAAAACGGCAACCGGTGCCAGGGATTGAACCCCGGTCACCGGCGTGGAAGCCGTGCGCACTGCTGACTGAGCTATGGACCCGGCTTACAGGAACAGGAGGAGCAGAAGCAGGTGGTGTGAGAAAGCACGTGGAGCGGAGTTGAAAGGTCAGGAAAGAGGAACAGGTGCTGTAGAAAGCGTGCAGAATGAGCAGGAGTAGAAAGCGCAGAAAAGCATGCTTCCCCTCTCTTGGTGACCCAGAAAATACAGAGCAAAAGCTTTATATCCGGGTGGTGCTGAAGGGAAGCACGTGCAGTGTCACAAAGAGAGAATGGTGCGATACAATCTGTTTCCATACAAAACCCAGCTTCTCTCTCTGCAAGCACCATTTAGCCTCCAGCTTTCCCAATGCCACCAAAACATGGGTGCCCGCTTGAAGACCAGCGTCCTGACGATCAGGAGCAAACACGACCACCATCGATTGCGTCTTAGTGTGAGGCATTTCCAGACTACGTCGCATGGACCTTGTAGCATACTTCTCGGTACATAAACCGGTGCTCTGTATAACGGCCCAATCAGAAGACAGCAGCAACACCGTCAAGAATAACAAAAATAGCGACAACCACGACAGCCACTGCAGTGCCACCAACGATTGTTTCCATGCGGTGAAGTTGCGTAATCACCACAGTAACAATACTAAGGTTGAAAGACTTGTAGAACATTAAAATTATTATTTTATGACTCCATAAAACTACCGCAGCGTTTGGTAGAATAACCAAACATGCAGCCAACTTTTCCTGTAATGTTCATGTGCCGCCACAACTAATATCTCAATGCTGATTTCCTGTTTCACGACAACAAAGAACCTGCGACAACAAATGTTTCCTGTGCCCCGTCAATTTCATTGTAGCGAGACTCAACTGTACAGTCAATCAACTCTTAGCAATTCAAAGTCGCTTGACTTGAATTTAGTTTCAAGTACAGCTAACTTGAAGATGGGTGTGGTTCCAGCAATTGTATGTGCAATGCTATAGAAAAGGTTGCGCAATAATTTGAAGGCTACGGTAACTTTGGGACCCAGTTATACCAAAACTACAGAAACCCAAACACGAAATGGATGATGGCCTTCCGAGCCGTCATTCATTGCCGTTTTCAGTAAAGGAGCGAAGCAGACAAATCAAGACAATGAAGCAGACAAACGGCCATTGTCCGCGGTTCACTTTCAAACAGTGAAATCATGCGGGCGGTTAAGACTAGCGTAGTGCCAGAAAGTCGCGACTCTGACAGGGAACCGTCTCGTCACACTCCGTGCCGAGCACCGCTCATGTAAAAACTGTGTGACCGCCAAACTGTCGCGAAACCAAATCGGAGTGGTATTACAGTGCAACCAACTTATAACGATGTACCGCTTTAATGATCAGTTTCTAGACTGGAAATGATCAGTGTCTAGTCCTGATACAACGATAATTGGTTACAACGATTGAAATTTCAGGTTTTCTCATTATTGTTAGAAGTGGGTTGCACTGTATGCAATTAAATATTCTGCCCATTTTTGTATGCAGATTGGCACTCCAACGTTGCGCTATGCTTCGGGCGCTGGTGTTGTCATTACGATTTTTAAATTAAGACAAGCCACAGTCTGTGCGCACAAACCTTCTTAGACTTGTGCCTGTGCTTCTTGGGTTTGGCCGGCACAGCAACGTCGCCCTCCGCCCCAGGTTCCTCTGGCTGGCTCTGGAGCACTGGCTGCTTTGTGGCTGGAGCTGCAAATGAACGTCGAGTGTCGCAGCAGCCATTAGCACGTTTGTTGCCAGTAATTAAACGAAAAAAAAAAAAATTATCTCTTAGCGAGAGATAATTTACCACAGCCACTGACAGATAATCCAGCATAACGCTTCGGCACCTTGTGACCTTTGAGCGTGCAGGCTCTGGTAAAGCGTAGTGGGAGGCAGGAGCGTGCACAAGAGGTAGAGCATTCAAAAGCGCCACCCTGCCGTCCTCGTCCTAACGGTGACTGCAGTCGGGGAAGACCTCGGACTCGGAGGTATAGCAAAGCCAACAGCTGTCGGCTTCCATTTCACTGTCTTTTTAGGGTAATTATAGGATTAATACTGGAGGTCTTTACTGTTAATAAGATAATTAAAGGAAATGCAACGTCACCCTCCTTGTTTTTGTTTCGTCGAGTGAAGTTTCGTCGTAAGTGAAACTCGGCCCAAAGTCTCGACCCTGTACCCCAGTGGATCTGGTGTTGGGGTGACACCGACAAGGTTTGACCGGAGGGAAGCTGCCAACTCCCTCGCCGGAGACGGGGAGGCAGGGGGTGCTGTTTTTAGTTTTTTTGACCGATCCCACAAAGGTCTTCCAGGCGATCGCTCCCATGACCTGGCGCAAGCTACTGCCCGTTATAAAGTTAAAAGTTATTAGTATCCATCCATTCATCCAGATATGAAACCTTAGGCAAAACTTTAAAGAGACTCTGATATTTCAATACTTACTGTGTGCATGACATACAACATAAAAAAATTGAGCGGTCCTGCGTTAATCCAGAGTAGAGTCGCAGCACAAGTTGTGACACGTCACGGCGAAGTCAGTGGGCATCGGCGTCGCGTTCATGCACTGCGGAGCAGTGGGGTGCGTGAACAAAAGCATTCGAAAGAACATACACATCTGTTTTGTTCCAAACGCTTTTGTTTTGTTCCATTTTGTTTTTGCTTCATTTTTGTTCCGAAGCATGTGAAAGCACTTCTCCCGGCACGAGCTCTTGGCATTGACAGTGCTATGACGAGATTTTGTTATAGGCTATTTTTTAATGCGAAAGCATTAACTGTCTTATGGAGCGAGCCGACGTCATCAGTTTGAAGCGCGAAAAGGGCACCTAGTTTCCCTGGTCCCAAAGGTCCCACTGGCTGGCGCGCGGCGACGAGGCTCCCATTGGCCGCTGCGCGCGTCAGTTTCAACGACCGCCGCCAGATGGCGCTGCGTGTCCGTGCCGCCAGCGCGCCGATAAAACTAACCGCCGCAACCCCATGCCACTACGGGCCCCGCGACAATTAAAACAGACACGTTGGTGCACGTTCGGAGGTTTCTGCTCGTCTCGCCGCCAACGAACATGCCGTTGCCTCCATCATCCACATCGTCGACGGTGCTTCTACCACAACTAGAAAACATTACTCGCGCCACAAAACTCCGCGGATCACTCCGCGGCATTCCATTGGACATTTATGCTTTCGCATTCACAACTCATAAGAAATGCTTAAATGTCTTCCAGACTTTTTTTTTTTTTTCAAAAGCGCGCATGCAGTGGGTTTTGGGTACTACAAAAATCCTAATTATAGAGTGGGTTATTAATGCTGTAGGGTAGCTCAGCGGTGACGCCCCCCGCTTCGTACGCAGCAGACCCAGGTTCTGGTTCCCAGCGGGCGGCGAGCGATCTTTTTCAAGGATTTGGCAACATCGACGACAGACACCTTACATTGCCAACTTGAACATCAACAGCTGAAACTACTACATCAACAACAGACATCATTTCCAGTGGTGGGAAGAGCCCGTAACAGCTATCGCTTTAAAATGCATAGCAAACTGCTGGGCAATTGCATTGCCCGTGAAACGTGTGATCTACATTCTCGGCGCTCTTCATCGGTTATTTTAACAACTGGCTTAATACACTCGATAGCGATTCCTAGAATGGAGATACCGGTGCTAGCCCGGGTTTTAAAACGTGCGACAGGGCATCAAGCTGCCATCTGCCGGACCACCACATAGCACCTCAACTCATGGCGATGAGTCAAAAAATGCTGAAAAGACAGAAAAAATAAAATATTGGTGTGTGTGTATGTTTATACAGTCGGTAGTCTGCCTCAGTAGGCGTCTGGTGTCTCGGCTCTAGACGAGAAATTTAGCCAGTGCGGTACAACCGCTAGCCTGGGGTCAGTAACGACCGCATGCCGGTACGATGCTCATCCAGATCGAAACGGGCAGGGGTAGGGATTGAACCCAGGATCCCTGGACTCTGCGGTGCGAGCTTTCACTCCACGTGCTCCGAGCTGGTGTGTGCTTGCCTACTCGCCCACCGATCCCCCTGCTGGAAAGACACTCGCTTAATAACCTAAATGGTCTGGGTTCGATTCCATTTGCCCATTCTGGGCGCCATCTATGCAATGACCCTGGGACTGCATGTAACTAGAGCGAAGGTTTTGCGGTATTTGCAAGATAAAATGTACATATACTATAAGAGAATAGTTGTTTATAACAATCGCAAAAAAATTGTCAAGTAAAAAGAAAAAGAAAGATTGGTACGCAAAAAAAAAAGGAAATGGACGGCATTGATTAGTGTTCTCGGCTACCCGATAGATGGCGCCAGTGTGACTGAATAAGTGAATCTAATGCACATATTTTACCAACCGACGGTCGCGCGCCTTCAATACCATTTCCAAATTGTCACTGCACACCTTGGACACACTTTGGGGAGCAAAACATACCTATTTACATCGCCACCCGAGGTCTTAACTGAACGTGTAGTGCTGACCGAAATAAAATGCTAACCTGACTCTCAATCGCTCGCCGCAAAGGACGATTTCGAAAAGGCGGTACTGTACGTCACTTGAGATAGAACACCCAAGCTATAGAAACGAGCGTCGTAAAAAAAGAGGACCGACATTTTTATTTCTATCTCCAAACAGAAACGAGCGCCAGCCACTGCATCACCCAGCGCAGAGGCTGGACTCTGCCACCGCGCGTATTATCACTGACGTCCGATGCAATGCACACTGAGCTGACTGACCACAGACATACCTAGCGCGCGCAAGGGAGGGAGGGAGAAACTTCCTCCACCGGGAGAACACGACACGATTCGGGGATCTATTCCGTCACAAGCCGCGCGCCATCTGGCGGCTGAAACGGACGAATAAATAGAGGTACCACGCCCTCTTATTAAGCAGTCGTGAGTGCGTGAACCCGTTCGTAAACTGCAAGAGTTCCAGCTGTCATACAGCTATTTGTGAACACCCCACCTCGGCGGTGCACACGTCGTCCGCTACATCTGCACAAGCACGCCGCTACTGGTAGCAATAGAAATACCACCAGGGAATATTCTTCCGGTTCGACTCAGCTCGGAATGAAAAGGCTCGGCCGCTTGCCGTAACCACAACGACGCTTGTGGTTACGCATGACATGCACTCTCGCTACAAGGTCGTACGAGCCTCGTCTTCAAAAACACAATCTTTGCGGCAAATAATTTGTAGAAAAATATGTCTCCCCATACGCAGAAGTAAGGAAAAAGAAGACGGAGGAGCGGAACAAACAAAGTCGACCACCCCGGTCTTTCCGAACTGCACGCACCCATCCAAATGTTGCACACCAACACCCCTTTCGGTGCCTAACAATACCTCGCACGACTAGTGCCGCCTGCAGAGACAAGTGGACCAACTCCCTCACCATCGCTCTTCGTGCCAAGTCTCGAGGAGCGACACCGTTTTCCCTGGATCTCCTAGTTTCCCTCCTCAAACACACGAAATGGTTGAGATTGAGAGTCAGGTTAGCACTTTTCCGTGTTGCACTACGATGTAGTGCAACGTGGAAAAGTTTCAGACGATTCTGGTACTACTCCTTCGCATCTTGTGCAAACAATACGCTGCATTACAGTTTCCCTGTGGATACAAAACCTGGAATGCGCCTTCAACCGGTGCGTTTAGCGTCTCAAACTGCCCACGCTTCGAGAGTCGGTCTCGATGCGGCAGCAAATTAAGTCGCAGAAACAGACGTGTCACGCTGACAAATGTCGCGATCTTTATGGTCAGTCACGGAAGTTCCGGCAAACAAGATGAGCCAACGCGAGTGTCGCCGTCGTTGCAGCGCCCAAACTCTTAACTGTTCAAGCTTCCGAGAACTATCAAGCCAAGAACCTCGACTGCTCTACTACCACCAGGGTTTTGGCAGACAACGGCCCAACACAAATGTGACATCAACGGGCAGAAAATGAGGAACCACATTTGGGGACGGCCTCCCAGGAACATGGCGGTTCCACAGCCAGGTACCCCTACAGGCTCCCCGAACTCCCAAATATCCTCGGCCACCCCGCTCCCAAAAGAAGCGTTCTCCCAGTTTTACAAGACTGACTGTCTTAGGAGATCTGAGCCACCCATTGATGCGTAACTAGGATCCAAACACACCCTGGTATGCAAACACGGTCTGAGGCTCATTTAGTGCTTTACTGCATCGTGCCAAGACCGGCAGTTGTTCCTTGCTTCATTGTCGAGGGAGATGGGGTAGGTCAGAGAGTTTGAAGATTCCTGCGGTACACACGCCAAGCAGAAACGCGCTTCGGCTGCTGTACTGCGGTCAAACGCCGCGCAGCGTGGCCAGTCCGGGAAAAACCCTCACCCGCGAGGGCGCTGTAGCGCTTCTCTAGGAAAGTCAGGTCCTCCGTGGGCATGTTCCAGAAGGAGGGAGTCTCGGGAGCTGCATTCTCGGGCGCCGCAGGAGAAGACGTGCCGTCAGGATCCTCCCGGCTGATCTGCACGCGGAATTTGGCAGGGCGTTACGGCAAAGTGTTCGGACGTTCCCAAGATTGTGGAAACCATCGTCTACCCTTTGAGGGCCTAGTTTTTCCCCCGCATGCCAAATGCAAATTTTGGTTCTCTGTAACAGTGTAGCATGTTTTGTGAAGAATATTTATTTATAAAAGACACTTTTTAACGGGCAAAAAGTTAATTGATGTCTGCATGCCTCCAACCTACGACATATTCCTCGTATTGTATTTTTGAAGACAAAAATCAGCAGAACCCATCCTTTGAGGGAATGATTATCTACGTTAATGCGAATAGCATCAAGCGGTGCGGAGTTATGCGCGTTCAGTCAGGTGGCCGGCACTACTCTAGATACGCCAGCCCACTCTTGAGGCGATTCTAAATTTGTTGACACTTTCACAGCCCTGCGCACGATCTCCGCAGCCCAGCACGTGCGTTTGTGTCACTTAGGAAGGCGAGCAAAGCACGCGCCATACGCATAAACACTCAAAATGGTACCGACCAGACTTTCTGGCGTCTCAGCTAGTCTCAACCAACGGGAGAGGGTGAGCACGGCCGCTAGCTCACCCTCTCCCGCGCTCGGGAGAGGGTGAGTGTAGCGGCCGTGCTCAGCCTCACGAGAGCGGAATGAGCCCTCGTGCATGGAACGCGCGCGCACCGGTAGCTGTGACAGCGCTGTAAGCGCGTCCTGGTAAAGATATAAACAACCGATTAGAGTGCGTTGAATGACTGCCTTCATAGCTCTAGTGGTTAGCACGTCTGCCTGCTGATCAAAGGGTCCAACGGTTCGAATCCCAGCCGGTGCCGGTCTTTTTTGTTTGTTTGTCGACCCGCGGCGTAAGAGGTTAGATAGCCAGATAGATACATAGATAGACGAAAAGTGTGTGAAGTATCCAAAGAATGCTATTCGCATTAATACTGTGCAGTGGCGCCATGGCTTTGGATCCTGAGGTCACCCTTTAGATCGGCCTCAACTGCCTTTTGTTTATTCGTTTTAGAGCGCAGCTCTTGGGTGCCCATTTCTGGCATGAGCGGCGTCGCCGTCGGCGTAACCGTGACGTCACATGAAATCCATGAAATCGTGATTATCGCGAGGTCACATGACCACCACGAGGTCATGTGACCACCGCGAGTCACGTGACCCTAGTCAAGTGACCCCCTGAGGCTCACGTGGCCCCCTGAGGTCACGTGACACCGTGAGGTCACGTACGAGGGTCACGTGACCTCAGAGTTACGCCGACGGCGATGGC
This sequence comes from Ixodes ricinus, assembly GCA_037355805.1. Classification (NCBI taxonomy): domain Eukaryota; kingdom Metazoa; phylum Arthropoda; class Arachnida; order Ixodida; family Ixodidae; genus Ixodes; species Ixodes ricinus. The sequence continues at coordinate 19,488 of JAZHYW010037692.1, forward strand.
GAGCGACGCTCGGAGGGAAGAGTAGCAGGCAGGATGAGGAAGTGAGGCGGAGGGAGGAGGGTGTACCCTCCCCTCAGTACCCTTCCCTCCTCCTCCTCAAGAGCTGCGCTCTAATTCGGCGTTACAGGGAGTTGTAAACGGCTTTCATTTTTTACTGTCGTCGAATACTAAATTTATTAGTAATTTCTAGACCTCAGTGTTCGCCATGAAGCGAAAGGTTGAACAACATAGATCCTCCCTATAGACCTTTTCCACGCACTCTCGCCCCTGACCGCCACCGTAGGGCATATCCGGTATGGGCGCCAAAAAAATGTTAAAACGTTTCAACCTGCAAATAGTAAAAAAAATAGAGGGGAGACAAAACCAGAAAAGGGTGACGGTTACGCTTATCTCCTAAATGCATTCTATCGGCGTGGCCGACGGCAAAACAATGTTTTCGCCCATACTGGAAGTGACGATATTTCAAGATGGCGGCGCCCTTGGTGAAAAAGGTCTATACCAAAGCAGAAGTCGCCCTAAACAAAAAAGTTGCATCCCATCAAAGTGACACCGCTAGATAAAACATTGTTTTCGTCGCTTGCCCGTGCCTGCCGCTACACGTAAAAAACGATGACGGCCAAGTTGGGAGGGGCAGGAAGCACACCGAAACAGAAACCGCACAGGAACGCGGCCGAGTATGCTCGGACATGGCACTCAAAAGGTTAAAGAGCAGCTGAGGCACTTTTCGAAATACCTGAGTTAGGAGCAGCCTTCTATAGACTTTTGTCCCCTAAATAAATAAATTACACTTGTATTTAAAAAATCAAATGTAAGCTGCTTTTAGTCTGGAAAAAATGTGCACCAATGGCCGCAAGGTATGGGGCGAGCCTCTCTACTGCCTGCTATCTGTCCAATGCACCATGACGTCATCACTGACGTTGCCAAATCAGCTTAGAAGCAATCAATTTTCATCTGACACTGTAGTAAGGTGCGAAGATGGGCGAGTCGGTGCATAATCAGAGAAATGAAAACGGCGCAAAAATGAACACAAAGACAAGTAGAAGACAAAGAAAAACACAGCGCTGCAGTTGTTTGTGTGTTCTACTTGTCCTTCTGTTTATTTTTGTGCCGTTTTACAGCAGAGCTATTAAGGGCTAGTTTCCCCAGGATTGTGACCGCCAAAAACAAATGTTAGACACAACACTGAACAGCTAACGCCATCTATGAGCAATGGCAGCAACCAGACAACCGGCTTGCCGGTTGTCTGATTGCCGCCGCCGCTCATAGATGGCGGTAGCTGTCCAGCCTTTCCACTCTGGCTTGCTGACTTGCGGCTGGCCATTACTTCATTCCCCCTATAGTACAGCTTCGCATTGGTCTTCCTTTTTCACCAGAGTGCAAAAGCTGAAAGATTTTTAATTCTCTGATCATCTGACACCACCAGTGACTTCACTATCACTAGTTTTATTTTCAGCCTCCTGCTTTACAGCGTCTCGGTATGCAGCAGAGGGCGAAGCTTTGGCAAAACTTTGATTGGCGATCATGTTGTTCACAAAGCACGATTTTTAAGCTGCCTATATTTGAAATTTCACAGTTTTTCCTGAATTTTGTTGGAAACCTTTTCAGCTTCCCCTTACAGCCCGGGATGGCATGGCTGCTGCCGCTCCCGTGGCATTTTTCAACCTCACGATAACCTCGCTTTTAAAGGCCAGCATTTATGTCTCTTTCACTCTGTTGGTTTTGGTCCTATTTTCTCCTCCTCGCCAAAAATGCAGTGAATCTGGAAGGCAATGCCCTCAGAGTGGCAGAAATGCTACTGCCTGTTTTGAATTTGTGTCGGCAATTATGAGCGGTAGTGCTATAGACAATACCTTATCTGTACGACACTGACAACAATGACACAGTGACGACTCGTCGGAAGAGGAGTTTACTTCAGAACCATATGGAAACAATTCAGCACATATAGTAATTCTGACAAATTATAGCAAAAGTAACGCACATTTTTGACATAAAATAGGCAGACCACGTACAGTATTTCAGCAAAAATAATGCAGTTGTTCGCATTATTGCATGTTTTCTGAGCACCAAGGATCGCCGGTCTCGCAATCAAGGGTATGCATCGCTAAATGTCCCTGGCCTTCAATATTTCACGAATGACACCCTCTCCCACTGGGCTTCAATTGCAACTCTAGTTCTTGCTGAGCAAGATGTAATAATAAAAAAAAAAATGCAGCTATTGAAAAAATAAATCAAGTGGTGAGAATGCGGCGATCCTCACGGCTCCGAAAACACCCCAAAAACCGCAAGAATGCACTATCCTACTGCGAGACAAGAACCGCTGCTGAAGATGCGAGAAAAGAGGGGAAAGGCACCTACCTCCTCCCTCGACACAAACGACTCTCCGGACAGGTCTGCAAAGAGACAAGGGTTGCTGGTTGGCGTCTTTTCTGGGGCCCAGACGAGGCTAGAGTTATGGCCACTAAGAATTTATGGCAAATTGCATGAAACATTCCAGCACTCACGCATACCATGCGTACACTCAACAGTTGTTCCTGGAATGAGGCGACACCACCGCTAATCAAGCTGACAAACCTGGCAATCTTCTAGAGCCTTCCATACTCTAGAGCTCCTCTCCTCGGTGCGCACAGGTGGTCGAGCTCCTCTTCACCTACCCCTCTGGTCACGTGACCTGCCATTAACCAATCGGCGTTGAGCACCTCACTCCTCCTCTCCCACCTGTCAACCAATCAGTGTCGAGCCTCACGGCCACGCTTTTATCCGGGCCTCACAAAGTGCCGAGCACTTTGCCAAAAAAATTTCCAGGTTCCTAAGCTAAGCTTCGGAGAATCGACGCTTCAGCCATCTTGCCACTTGAAATCATTGTTGCCGGTTGCCCGAAGCTTTCACCTGAAATTGCAGGAAACACTTCCCTGTCCTCCAGGAAAGTTAATGCAGTCCGTGACGGAACAGGACCACATCCCCCGAGCTCACTGATCCGCATCGAAAGCTCAGAACGTCGGAAAATTTAATCATAACCTTCACTAACTGCACCCTCTGTACTAGGAAATGGAGTGTCGACACTCTAAACGCAGCTGATCTGGTGGCTTTACGTAGAGTTACTCAATGTGCACAAGGCAATGCACTCTGCACGGTCCTCCGTGTATGGCAGCAGCCGGGAAAGAAGCTCACTGACTGGTAGCTTGCGTTGTGGTGCTCACTAAGCAGTGGCGTCAAAACCCCACCACACGAAAGGATCCAGCATCTCCTCTCCCCCACCCGCCATGAAAATATGTTCTAACTACGCTTCTGTCCCAAAGCATCTATATCTACCAGCCGCAACGAAGCTAGCCGAGTGTAGTGAGCAGAGTGTATGAACGAGCACATTATAAGAAGCTAACTATAGTCTGTTTCAACTTAAAATCTGCAGAAGTCCTGCCTCCAGCACAGGCTCACAGTAACTTTTCGTTCCACTTGCACTCGAACACCAGCTACGGTAGGGTTCTCTTTCGGAGGCGCTATGCACAACAATTTTTGTGCTGTAGAGGCATAAAATGCGTACCGAGTTCCTTTGTGCAACATCACCATGAAGCAACATACAATACATTCTGTGTTGTGACTGTAAAAACCCGCATATAATACAAGGTTTTTTCTAAATTTTGCCATGTAAAATTTGCAGCTCGTATTATACGTGGGTCCCAACAATTTTCAGCTTCGATGAGGCGCGATCTAACGCAGTTCGACGTAGTTTCGGTTTCGAAGCAATATGGCGTTCAAAACAGCTATCATCATCATCATTAAAATCACAATGTCCGAGGCGCCACCATCCGTCCACAGTCGGGCTAGGCAATGGCGTCGGCGCGAAATCATTGCTCGGCTGCCTTCACAAGAAAAGTTGTTTTGGTTGCGGAAGACATCGGCAACAGTGCTGCCGGACGACAATTCGCCGTAAATGAAGGCAGCATCCGCGGATGGAGATGACAACAAAAGCAAGCTCTGTTCGCGTGCAACGGAACAAGGAGAAGCTTTAGAGGCCCAAAGAATGGCGTGTTCGCCGACGTCGAGGCAAGTTTCAGCGACTTTGTGAAAGAGCAACGTGAAACGGCACCTCGCGACCTCGCCGTAAACATCGAGCTGCTGCAAGAGAAGGCAAGAGAACTTTGGCGCAGCTGACATTGGGCTGCTAGCTTTATGCGCCGCGCCAGGTTTCCACTGCGTCGGCGCACGCTCGTCGCTCGCTGCTCGCTCTTTCAAAAAGTGCGGGAGTTCAAATGCGCTCGAAGGCACTGAAGACGACTGCCTTTGGGAGGAGGCGTCGGACAAGGAGTCTGATAGACGTGATGACAGTGATTAAGGTTCAATTACGACGCAAATAAACGTTTTTCTTAAGACTTCCGGGGTCGTATCTTGCGCGGAAAATTTTCGCAGTCTTTAAATTGTTTTGTATTATACGCGGATAAAACTTTTTTTCTTTTTCGCTGTCCTCAAATCATGCCTCGTATTATACGCGGGTTCGTATTATATGCGGGTTTTTATGGTAAGTGGGCCAAAGCACGGTTGTCGCCCTGAGCTGGAGAACAAGCTCATGGAGTTCATCAAAAGAAATCTGCCCAGGAGATGTCCGCCATTAAATTGCAAATGCTCTCCATGGTTGGAGTTGCTCGCTCTCCTAAATCTAGGATCTCTACGTCGGTATTTTGTCGCTAGTGCAACTAGCGCCTGGGACATTCCTATCGCAATGCCACGATGGCTTCTTGTGCCACACGGAAAAGCCGTTTTCCAAAAAAAGAAACGGGGAGCAGACGACGATGCAGAGGCCGCCACTGGCAGCCCTTGAGCATTGTCTGCTGCCCGTTCTGGGTGACTGCTCGGTCGAGGCAGCAGAGTGCAGCACTTTGCAACATGAAAACTTTCCTGAATTCAATTATTTTCTCAATTGTCACAAAATATTTCTTCGCATATCTGCTGGAGTTGCTAGATTTCCTTCGCTAGAAACAGACTCGTAAGCATTGAAAAAGTACGAACGGGAATGGGAGATTGTGATTGCTCTGCTAATGCCGCTTTTTCGTCATGACCAACTCTGTTATAAGTAGGCGCGACAGTATAGCAGCAAAAGTGTGCAACGAATATTTGTTTCTTCTGACCAATATTTCGCTATACCTGGCTTTGTTATATAAGTGGGGTCAACTGTATTTCTAAATAAAAATGTCACCGAGTGAAAGCTCGGAAGTGTCGGTACTCTGCGAGTGTTAAGCAATGCAAGGTCTCACTTGCCAGTAAATATGGCTATCTTTCCCGACGACCAAGATAGCCGCTTAGGGGATTTCGAGGTTAGGTGACTGGCTCCATGGGGACAAGAAACTAAAGGTTCCTAGCATTCCAGGCAGATGGCTGCCATAAGTCCGTCCTCGCTTCAATCATTTGAGTCCGATTACGCGCGCAGAGAGAGGGTGAACAGTCTTAAAAGGCAAGTGAAATCTGTGACATTCGCATACTTTACGAGCGGCACATAAAATTATTCTGGGGAAGGCCGTCTTAAGTGAGACTTAGTGTAGACGATGGACAAGGCTGACGTCTGACAAGCGGGGTCAGCTGAAATGCTAGACACTCTCTCCCCACAGAGTCAATCGCAGGACCTCGAAACCCTCTTGCGGCTGTTTTAACTGCCGGGAGAAGTGCCCGCATTCGCCGACAGACGGGCCCAAGGGAGAAAGACTCGCCTTGGTTGGGGTCTCTCCCGTGCACAACCGAGGTGTCCTCCTCGTCACTGGAATCCTTGGAAGCCAGGACGGGCACGGGGTCTCCCACCGCTCGGGACGGCACCACGTCCTCCGGGTCCACGTCGTCTTGGAAGCCGGTCACCAGGGGGTTGTTGCCCTCGTCCTCGTCGCTGAAACGGAGTTTCGGAAGGTGAGAAAAACTTTTACTTTTATCGACTTCTCCGCTACATTGAGCGGGGAAACTGGGTACATAGGGCCTGTAACATAAATTTTCGGACTACATTTAGTGCGGAAATTGAATTGACGTACGTGTGATGTGTCGTCGGGTCATGCGATGTCAATTTCGCCGCTAAATTTAGGCGCTAAACGAAAATGGTGCGTAGGTGCCGATGTCGAGTCGCGCAACATTAAATTTAGCAAGGAAACTGAATCGGTGCATAGGCCAAGTGACGTCCAATCACGCGACATCAATTTACATTGCATTATCTTTTTCCGACCAAATGTAGCGGGAAATGCATGGACAGACGGACAGACAACATTTTGGGGTTGGGGGGGGGGGGGGTAGTATCTAAAAGCATGTCACGCTTTAAAGTGAGCGCATTCCCACCTGGCGCTGTCTTCCTCTCCGGCCACGGTGCTGGGGGTGGCGCCGCCGTCCGGGTCCCGGTCGTCCAGGAAGCTGTTGAAGCTGGCGTCCCCGTCGTCCGGCACGAAGTCGTCCACATCCCCGACGGGACCCGCCGAGGAGACCCCGGTAGGGGGCGCGTGCACATTCGCCCGCACCACTGCACACGGAGCACGTCAAACGTCAATCTCGGAGCGTTCAAACGCAAAATCACGGGGCCAGTACGGTGGTTTTGTCCACACACTGAAGGGCGAGTCCATCGCAAGTCAGGGTGGAAGGACCCCGAAACTAAAGTGGCTCGAGGTTTTGGCCCCTAGAAGTTGTAGATTCAAATTTCAAAGATTCGCATTCATCTAAACGCGGGTGGTGTCAAGAATCGGCCATACCGATTTTTGAAAACGTTTGATATCACTGGAAATATGCTCTACCTCGTCTCATCTTACGACGGACTGCAGCGGATAATAAAAGCTGTTCCAGCCAATCCAGTGCCACGAACTAATCGCGTGACCACGCGCCCCACACGTCGCATCTCTGACCGGTGTGTTTAGCATCCCACTCCGCGCGTGCATTGAAGGTAGTCCCGAAGCGGCGACAGACGATGTCACGAAAGCTGACGAGAGCTCACCGGCGAAGGGCACGAGCAAACGCGAGTGTCGCCGTCGTCACGGCGTCTCGACTCCCGGCTGCCTTCGACAACGTCCTCGGGCGGAAATCGAGGGACCGCTTTATTAGACGCGGTAAACAGACCGGTCGGAGACGAGTTACGGGCACCTACACCTCGCTGCATCCCTCCCAAGGGTCGTGCAACGCTCGCACGGCGTTGGATTGGCTTCGATGGCTCGTAGCATCCGCCGCGGTCCGTTGTAAGACGAAGCCGAGTATGTTACAGGTACTCGATTCAAACGCCAAAATTAATAAACCGATGATCAAATCTGGCCTACGTGGAAGCGCTCAAATTTCCTAAACCTCTTGTGGCTTTTTGCGTGAGGCACGAAAATCGTAGAAGCCAGTACTTTATGCTACTCTCGGGAATCTGAAAAATGACGGTTGACACATCGCTCGGATATTCGAAACTCCTTCAGGAGTAAGCCTCTTGTGAAATTATGTATTTTGCATTTCGTTATTAAAAAAAAGAGGAACTCAACAGGTCTAGCAGTGATGTGCCACTCATATCGGGCAGCAATCTAGCAGCACTTGCTGTGCTAACGTACGACATCTCTAGAAAGCTAATATTACGTCGGAGGGGCTCAAACTAAAATAACAGTGCCAGTACCGTGGCTATACCAAGTGTTGCGTAGCTTCGGTGCCATGCTAACTCACAGTTGTATCTCAAATGTGAACCCCCTGCAGCATAGTCAAACACTACTGTAAATGAGCCTCAAAAAGTTTGTTCCAGATTCTAACAATCGGCACACTGTGCATCGCGCTGCCCACACTTCCAATGTCAGGGTTCGTACAGAATGTTTGACCTGAGATTTGACACAAATTCAGGAATTTCAAGGATGCCAGAAATGGAAAAGAATCCACCATTTCCCCTCATATATCAAACCTCCTAATTATGCCATTGTGTGTCTCGGTAAGAGACAACAAAGACCTCAAGCCCTGCCCCATGTCCGTGTCATCGTCCAACGAGGCATGAGGCAGCCTCCGCTTGTCGCTCACCAATGGGGTCGTCCCGTTCGGCCTTTTTGAACAGCTTGGACATCAGGCCGCCTTGCTTCGTGGGAGTCTTCTGTACCGGGAAAAGGAAACAAAAATCTGTATGCCCAACCCGGCAATATTTTGAGCTCATACAGCATATATATGACATTGAGATGTAGCTATCATGAATGGAGTTCAGCCTGCAAAGCCTCGTAATTCACTGCAATTACGACAAGCACGCCAATGTAGAGATTGAAAAGATCAGTGAGATCAGTGCATACATTGAGCAGAAGACAAAAAAATCAGTTTGAGCATGAAAAAAAATTGACCGCATCTCCACGTGGTGAATGATGCTGATTGGGGCGAAGCTCTGGTGGTGCTTGTCTGCGTAGATGCTGAGCCACAGCATGCTGAGCCTTTCGTTCGTTTTCATCCATGTCAGAAAGAGAATGTGTGGTATGGAATGTGGTTATATACGCATTTGAGCATTTGACTGCAGCGCCCTCTCGTCTATAAACGTTGAGCCAATGCATGCAAAGTTTAACGCGATTATATACGCATTTGACCGCAGCGCCCTCTCCTATACAGACGTTGAGCGGCTACATGCAACGTTTCACCCGTGACATCCCCAGCTCTAGAGTTACTACCACATCTCAGAGCCCCCTAATCGTCCCGCAGTCGTGGCCGAGGGGTTAAGGCGATGGACTAGAAATTTTTTTTTTTTGCTTTACACGAGCATGTGAGCTTACGAGCAGGAGCACGAGCACCAGGCGCCGAGACGGCCGGCCGGACGGACATGGC
>JAZHYW010037694.1:0-12220 GCA_037355805.1 Ixodes ricinus
AACTGCGCATGTACGGAGCTCCTGACACAGATGGAGCGCGTGGTTGGAGGAGGCAACGCCATCACGTCGTGCTCAAGCCGCCCGCTCAAGATGCAGCACCCGGCGGCGGAACATCTGGGATCGACGCAACACCGAGCAACGGCGCAAACCTCAAGGACTGACAGCGATGACCCCAACCACACACACGCCGGGGAACGGTGGTGTAGTTTTCGGAGGTGCTACGTGCGCGGCATCACGTTGCGGCCTTGGCCTACCGTACTGGAGGCGGTCGACGACACTCCCCGTCGCTTCCCCGGCCTTGGACTACGGTCGGGACGGCCAAGCTCTGGTCCGCCAGCGCCTCATCCGAACGGCGGTGTGGCACGTTCCGGCGACACATGATACTCTAGCTGCGTGCGGGCCATGCGGCCTACGTGACTGACGTCTCGTACGCGCCCTTGGGTAAACGTTATAAAAGCAGGGGACTCTTTTGTTAGAGACAGACCCCGAGTGGGACTCAACATGCTACATGCTGTAAATATGCAATAAACCTATCATATTAGTCCTAAAGGCTAAAGGAGTTGCTTCAAGGTGCCGGCAGATTGGAACCGCAGCCCGTCGAGAGGCAATTGACCCGATCGACGAACGTGGGGCGCCTTCACGGACAAAGGTGAAGAGGCGGTTGCAGAAGTGGCGCAGTCGACAGGATCTGCTTAGGCTGAGCTGAAGAACTCCGCTGTGACGTGGGACGACCGGGACTGGTGAAGGCGGCGACCTCAAGCCGAACCGTGGAGAGCCAGCGGACACTCCAAGCTAATCCGACCAGCCGGGGCACCGAGGGCCACGCAGCGCAACGCTTCGGTAGCTAGGCGAGTACCCCCTTGGTTCCTGTTGGGCGCATGTTATGTCAAAGCCTTGGGTTTTGAGGAGTGATATCGCCAAGGAAACAGGGGAAATGGCGGATGGGGCGGGAGATGAGTTGGCACTCACAGGTCAGACGGCAGGAGCAAATACCACACCAGAGGCGGCGTCGGAGCAGCAGATTATGCTGCTGCAGTTACAGTTAAAAATTGCTGAGGCAGAACGGGAGAGACAGCGAATGGAGCTGGAAATTCAGCGGCTGCAATCCCATAGGAGTGCAGAGCCTGGCGAGGCAGACAGCAGCTTCGCGGTGGGCGCAAAAGCGGACGAGGATAGACGACTGAAATTTGCAGGTCTATTGAAAGGCGTTCTTGCGCCAATGCCGAGCCAGGAGGCACTCGTGCCCAGCTGGTTCGAAGATGTAGAAGCCACCCTTGAGTCGTACGAGGTGCCACGCGAGTGGTGGGCCGGACTGGTCTTGCCGCGGCTTAGTGAGCGGGCACGGGGTCTTCTCACGCGGCTCTCTTCGGAGGAGAGAAGAGATTACGCTGCTTTGAAAAGCAAAATTTTGGATGGTTTGCGGCTTTCCGCGGCTGAATACAAGCGTTTGTTCTCTGGGTCGACGAAAGGAACGAAGGAAACTTGGGAGCAATTCTCAGTGAGGTTAGAAAATTACCTTGATTACTATCTGGAAAGTTGCAAGGTGAGCTCGCTGCGAGAATTCAAACAGCTGACAGTATCAGACCGTTTGAGGGAGTGTTTAACAGCGGAAGCGCGGGCGCATGTTATTTTGAATGAGAAACCAGGTTTCCTCAAACCTAGCGAGGTAGCGAAGCTAGCAGAGAGTTACGACGAAAGCCGTAAGAACAGGCCTGCTGGGGTGTCTAGCACGGGTGCGCCTGTTGCGCATTTGACGGCAGGCGAGGGTGTGGCGTCGCCGCAAGCAAAGAAAGCCAACTGGGACGCACGTATAAAGAAACAGTGCTTCAAGTGCCACGCAACGGGGCACATAGCTAAGCATTGCCCAACGAGGGAAACCACGGAAGCCCGCCTTGTGAAGGACACAAACAGGTCGGTCGTTGCTCGGGTAGCCTTCCCGCAGTATGAGGAGGAAGCTCCCCAAGCTCGAATAGGACCATCTAAAGTGAGCAAGGTAGTCGGACTCGGTACGAGAGAAGTAACACTGACTAACGCAGGTCGGACATTACGCGCAAGGGTTGATTCAGGGGCGGACATAACAGTCGTTCGAAAAGCAGCTTGTCAGAAATATGAAAGTGCAGGGTCGACCATAAAGTTGACTGGTGCGTTCGGGGAACAGGTCATTGCAGAGCTGGCCTATGTCCCATTAACGGCGACAGAGGGCGTACCGCTCGTGTCATTCAATCCGTCAGAACGAGGAGTCTTGTGTGCGCTTACCGACAGGTTAGTCACGGGAGTGGATGTTTTGATCACTCTCGAGGACTACGACCAGCTGCTCAAGGAGAGAGTGAGATGCGAAGTTCAGGAGGACATAGAAATGCGTGGGGAAGAAGTGGAAGAAGAAAAAAGCTTAGACGAACTAGAACTCACTGAAAATACACTATCTTGCGCGGTGGAGGCTGAGAGCTCGGAAGGCGGTAATGCACAGACGCGAACGACGCGGCAACAGTTTCGCGAGGCGCAATTAGCTGATGAGTCGTTGCGCGAGGCGTGGGCACAGGCTAGAGAGGGGACGCATGGCATGACAATACGTGACGAGTTGCTGTTCCATCAGGAACCGATCGCAGGACATCAGTGCTGTCAACTCGTGCTACCGTCAGATCGCCGCTCAAAGGTGCTGAAGATGGCACACGATTCGGCATGGGCGGGGCACCTCGGTGAGCGGAAAACGTTGCAACGCATAAAGTGCTCCTTTTTCTGGCCAAGTATAACGCGGGACGTAAGAGAATACTGCCGTTCGTGTCCTTCGTGTCAGGTGAGGTCCCCAGCTCGTACGCTGGACCGCGTACCAATCACGCCACTGGCCAGACCGGAAACCGCCTTTCAGGTGGTTAACATGGACTGCATCGGTCCGATTGACCCGCCATCGGCGCGTGGTCACAGATACGCATTGTGCGTAGTAGACGTTAACACAAGATGGCCAGAAGTAGTGTGCCTCAAGACACTGACAGCAAAGGCCACGTGTGATGCCTTATTGGAAATCTTCGCGCGTCTGGGAGTCCCCGAGGTCGTGTGTAGTGATCAGGGGACAAATTTCACGGCAAAAGTGACCCAGGAGCTTTTGTCGAAGCTAAGGGCGTGCCCGAGATTCTCCACGCCGGACCACCCACAGAGTAACGGACTCGTCGAACGTTGGAATGGAACATTCAAGTCGATGCTTTTTCACATTGTGAGGGAGCATGGACGGGAATGGGACAAGTTTGTACCATTCCTGCTTTGGGCTTACAGAGAGGTCCCGAACGTAACGACGGGTAAATCCCCCTTTGAGTTGATGTACGGGAGGGTACCAGTGGGGCCACTCTCGATACTTCAAAAGACATGGTCTGGCGATTGGGCAGTCCCGGACACTCTGGGCGTGTCCGCAGAGGAATACCTATCGCGCTTACGCGAAAGGTTAGTTGAGGCTAGCGCAAGGGCCGAAGAAAGTACTACGGTGGAGCAACGTAGGTACGCTAGCAGGTATAATCTGCGGGCGACAGACAAACAGTTTAGTGAGGGGCAGCAGGTTTTATGGCTCGAGAGAGAGGGCGAGGGCAAATTAGTGGCCAAGTGGAAAGGACCGGCTAAGGTAGTTCGCAAGTTACGGCCATACAGTTACTTGATTGAGATGGAGGACGGAACATCTCGATCAGTGCACGCGAACAAGCTTCGCGCGTACCACGCCCGGGTTGGCGCCGTGGGTTTGATTTTCGAGGGTGACAGTGATTTCGGGGACATCCAAACATTTCCAACGCAGGTTGAACGAAACCATCGAATACCGCTTGCCGCGTTGAGTCACTTGAAGCCGTCACAGCGCGCTGAGGTTGTCGCTCTGGTTGCTAGGCACGGCCAGGTCTTCGGGGACAGGCCAGGAAGGTGCACAGTTGGCATGCACAAAATTAAGATCAAGGAGGGCGCGGTGCGACAACCCGTTCATCCGTATAAGGTACCAATGGCTTTCCGAAAGGAAGTCGAACGGCAAGTACAGGAGCTGTTGGCGTGGGACCTGATATACCCTGTTGAGAGCCCTCACGCGTATCCAGTCGTATGCGTAAGCAAAAAGGATGGGGGGCTGAGGCTGTGTTGCGACTACCGTAAGCTTAACAGCATCACCGAACCAGACGCTTTCCCAATGAGTCTGCCCTCCGAGTTGCTGATGCAGGTGGCAAAGGCGAAGTATATAACCTTGATTGATATGTTAAGGGGATATTGGCAAATACCACTGGATGAGCAGGCACAAGCTCTCACGGCATTCGTGACACCGGTTGGTCAGTACGCGTGGAGGGTAATGCCATTTGGACTGAAGAACGCAAGCGCCACGTTCCAGAGAATTATCAATGGCGTGCTGGCACCCCACAGGGAATACGCGTGCGCGTATATTGACGATCTCGCGGTATTCTCCGAGACATGGGAGGAGCACCTCCAGCACCTTGAGAAGGTGCTCACTGCAGTCGCGGCCGCAGGCTTTAGAGTAAATGCAGCCAAGTGTCGTTTCGCGAAACCAGAGGTTGAGTTTCTGGGGCATGTCGTAGGCTCCGGGAAACTCAGTGTAGACCCCGCGAAGGTCAAGGCGATTGAGGAAATACCTGCACCGCAGACCAAAAGAGAGCTCAGGAGTTTCTTGGGGCTAGCCAATTACTACCGGCAGTATATTCCGGAGTACGCCCGCATAGTGCTACCTCTCACTGACCTGACCAATAGGCGAACACCACAACAGCTGCCTTGGGGTACCGAGGCGCAGAACGCATTTAAAAACATAAAGGACTGCCTCAAGCGCGCGGCATCGCTTTACGCACCAGACCCCAATCGTGAGTACATCCTTGCCACCGATGCCTCCGAATATGCAGTCGGAGCGTGTCTTGCACAGCGCAATGACCAGGGCAAGGAGTGTCCGGTTGCATTCTTAAGTAAGAAACTCAGTCCGACCCAGGCTCGCTGGGCCACGATAGAAAAGGAGGCCTACGCAATAATATGGGCATTGGATAAATTGGAGGTCTGGCTTTTTGGCGCACAGGTCCGCGTGGTGACTGACCACAATCCACTAAAGTATCTGACTCTTAGCAGTCCGCACAGCGCGAAGCTGACTCGATGGGCTCTAGCGCTACAGAGATTCAATCTGACGATTGAGCACAAAAGGGGAGTCGAAAACGCTAACGCGGATGCACTGTCGAGCAGTGTTGCGGAGTGGGCACCCCCATTCCATTCCAATTCCATTCCGGGGAATTAGAGTTTTCGATAATTCCATTCCTTTCAACTCCTAGGAATGGGGACACTGGGCCCATTCCCACTCCTGGAATGGCTGAATCGTTCCATTCCATTCCTCTAATTCCTAAACGTAAAAAGTGTCACTTGACAGCTGCATTGCGTTGCAGGGTTGGGCAGAAATATTCAAAAATGTATTTGGAAATACAAATACTGGGATAGATGAAAATAGTTGCTAAAATACTGATACTCAAGTCTCAAATATATCTGTAAAAATGTATCGTGATACGTATCGGAAATACATTTTAAAAAGAGGCAAAAAGTCTTTGGAAATACAAATACAGGAATACATTTTAGGGAGGGCAGAAATATAAATACTGATAATGCAATACATTTTTCAAATTTCTTTGAGACGCCAACTGAGATGAGGCTTTAAGTTTGAAGTGGAAGTTTTTTTTTTTGTCCCTAAATTACTTTCCCGCAGGCTTGGCACTTCGCCTTGAAGGTAGTGGTTCCGGACGAAGAGTCTTCAATGGGTTCAAAAAACGTTCCATCAAGGATTGACCGCGGTCCCTTCCCTGGCATCCTGTCTGTCTGACCAGTGATGCGAAAAGACTTCGACCTCTAAATAAATTCCATCAAAACCATCACTCACTTCCCTGTCCAATAAGGGCGCCCCTGTCAGCACTGATCACATGACGTCACGGTGGGATGAACTAGTATTCTTGTATCTGTAGGTGCTGCCTTGAACATGAAACTTTACCCACGCTGCTGTATGAAAGGACAATACATACTTTCGTTGTAGGTGACCTCGTTGAAGACCATGCAGGCAGTTGCATTTGGAATTTTCGAGAAAAGTGGACCATTTGAAGCATCCTGAAGCACATGTCTTATCTTCTGTTACGGTTGAAAAATCGATACGGTGGCATCCCTGTTGTGACGGTCCTACCTGCCGACCCTCCGCCTCCAACGCATGAATGGCAGTCCTCAAGTTTCGCCTAGCATCATTCAAACAGAGACCTCGTGGATTGCGACCTGAGATGGCCGGCACAGGTGCGAGCTCTTCGAGAAACAGCGCGCTCGAGACGAGTCGCAGGTGTACGAAGTCTGGGTCCGCACAGCGAGGCCACGTCTGGCCTCCTTCCTGGGTATCGGATCACCAGAGCAGCGGGTCACGTTCACGTCGACTGATGACGTACCCTTGAGCCGTGCAATATTACAGGCGCAGACGCATTCGGCTATGTGTTGAACTTCACTGGTGAAAGGCGCCACCGCCGCCCCCCCCCCTCCCCCTTTGTTCTTTGCTTTGACGCTTGTTTTTTGTATTGCATTTTTTTTTTGCGTATAAGTCTGTTAGGGCTTCACGCGGGTTTGCAGTTTCCCGCTCATTTTATTTCTGAACAACTGACTCGCTGACTGGCTCGGTATAGCTGAACGTAAAAAAATAAATATATAAATGAATAAAAAATATAAAGAACCTGGCCCATTCCATTCCCATTCCATTCCGGGCAAAAGGCATCTAATTCCATTCCCATTCCATTCCCCTCAACGTTGCCGCCATTCCATTCCCATTCCATTCCGGGGTCGCGAAAATGCGGAATGATTCCGGAATCATTCCAACTCCGGAGTGGCAACTCCGCAACACTGCTGCTCTTTGCTTTGACGCTTGTTTTTTGTATTGCATTTTTTTGCGTATAAGTCTGTTAGAGCTCCGGCCGGGTTAGCTGTTCCCGCCCGCTCATTTTATTTCTGAGCAAATGGCTTGCTGACTGGCTCAATTTCGCTGACCATAAACACAAAAAAGAAAAAAACAAGAACCGGGCTTATTCCATTCCCATTCCATTCCGGGCAAAAGGCATCTAATTCCATTCCCATTCCATTCCCTCAACGTTGCCTCCATTCCATTCCCATTCCATTCCGCGGTCGCGGAAAATTCGGAATGATTCCGGAATCATTCAACTCCGGAGTGGCAACTCCGCAACACTGCTGTCGAGGCTGGTGGGTGCCAACGAAGAAACGCAATAGGGGCCCGAGGGCACAGGCAGAGCGGGCAATTCGGAGTATTCAGGGCTTTGTCATGACTTGTGTTCGCGGGAACGGGGGTACAGTCTACACCCGGACGCAAAGACGTTGAGCTCCTCGTGGTGATGTGATGCATCCCAATGTGGTATGCATCACAGTCAGAAGGGAGGTGTCGGGCTCAACTGCGCATGTACGGAGCTCCTGACACAGATGGAGCGCGTGGTTGGAGGAGGCAACGCCATCACGTCGTGCTCAAGCCGCCCGCTCAAGATGCAGCACCCGACGGCGGAACATCTGGGATCGACGCAACACCGAGCAACGGCGCAAACCTCAAGGACTGACAGCGATGACCCCAACCACACACACGCCGGGGAACGGTGGTGTAGTTTTCGGAGGTGCTACGTGCGCGGCATCACGTTGCGGCCTTGGCCTACCGTACTGGAGGCGGTCGACGACACTCCCGTCGCTTCCCCGGCCTTGGACTACGGTCGGGACGGCCAAGCTCTGGTCCGCCAGCGCCTCATCCGAACGGCGGTGTGGCACGTTCCGGCGACACATGATACTCTAGCTGCGTGCGGGCCATGCGGCCTACGTGACTGACGTCTCGTACGCGCCCTTGGGTAAACGTTATAAAAGCAGGGGACTCTTTTGTTAGAGACAGACCCCGAGTGGGACTCAACATGCTACATGCTGTAAATATGCAATAAACCTATCATATTAGTCCTAAAGGCTAAAGGAGTTGCTTCAAGGTGCCGGCAGATTGGAACCGCAGCCCGTCGAGAGGCAATTGACCCGATCGACGAACGTGGGGCGCCTTCACGGACAAAGGTGAAGAGGCGGTTGCAGAAGTCTGGCCCTCGGCACGCGTTTCCTGCTTTGGCGACACCACTGCATGGCTATGATTGACTTTGGAGGCATAGGATACGCACCAGGCCAGGTCGCCGCTTGTTCTGTCTCCGAGTTGAGGGGATGAACGATACGGCATATCTCTCAAATTTATTTGCCGACTGCCATTGCTTGGAAAAAGCAAGCAAAAAAATAAAACTAAGGCAATTTTTTTTTGGTTAATAAGGTTAGGGAGTGAGGTCTCTGGGTAGCATTTAACGAGAGTAGAAAAATTGTTTGATGGCCCCTTTAACCCACCGCAGCTCGAAACGCGTGGACTGAAACATCGGGCAGCAGAGCCCAAAAAATCTTGGGTTCAACCACCATCCCTGCCGTTTCGATCTGGATGAGCATCGCACGGGCGTACGTTCGTGTACCACTATCACTACTGCGTGGCGCACGACCCCAGGCTATCGGTTGTACTGCACTGGCTGAATTTCTCATACAGCGCCAGACGCCCATTCAGGTCGACTAAGATCCGGCTGTCTAAACATACTTACGACATAGTCTCGTGTCGTTGGTAAATACGGAACTCTGTGGAAATAGATTGATGGGTGGATGAATGGGGCTGAACCCTTTAGTCGGGCGGCGGCTCCGCGCCATCTAGCCAAAGCACGCTGGACAAAGCGGCGCCTATAGTTGCATCTCCTCGCGGTCAGGGTTTTCCTGCAGGCGACGACCCTTCTGTCGATGTAGCTTACCCGGTGGGCCACAAACCGGAGTGGGCGAGAAGAAGCGATTGAGGCATGTCAGGGCAGAGCGCAGCCGAGTCTCCTGGAGGGGCATTGAGTCCACCGCAGGCGCCCTGGATCCACTTAAAAGACAAGGCCCGTGCGTGACGTCATCGCTAGTTCATCCTCGACTCCTTCCAAGACACGGTGAAGCTCGACAAGAGTCACCAGAACGCGTCAAACGCGTTCGTCTTGGCGTCGCTGCGTGTTAGCGTCGTGCTTGTTGTGTGACACTGCAAGATACGCTTGCGGCGACGCTGACGCGAGCTAGGCGGCGCTGCGTGAACTCACTAGTGTTGACGTGTAAGAGGCAGAGTAGCAGGCCTCGTCTTTTAGTTGGCCTGAACGGTGCGGAGGTGCGCCTCTCCGGCGGGCCGAGGGTGGGGCACTCCGAGTCCCGGCAGCGAGGCAGGGCGGGCCGACCGCCGCGGTGTCCGACCAATACCACCTAGGAGACCAGGCCTTTCCACCCCGACGTCATCGATAGTGGATCCACGCAGCGCCTTGCGTCGGCATCGTCGACAGCGCGTCTTGCAGCGCCTCACAGCGAGCACGACGCTACCACGCTGCGACACCAAGATGGACGCGTCTGCCCCCTTACGGCGTTGAGCTTGAGCGTGCTGGCCGCCTGGGGAAGTCCGTGGATCCACCAATGTTGACGCCACGTGCAGGCCTTGTCTTCTAGCTGGGTCCGACCCGGGAATCTCTTGCAGTCCCGCCGATGGAGACGTCCGTCGCTGGCCTCCGTCCAGTTCCGGGTCACTCCTCTCTCTCCTTCTGCATTCGGTCCTGTTCTTGGCAGGTGGTTTCGGTGCTCTTTTGGTTGCGTCAAAAAGGAGTGGTCCTATTTCTGCGTGTCTTCTCTGGATGTCTTCCATTTTGATCGGAGAACGGTGGTTCAGGCTGCTTCGGCTGTTATTGGTGTATCTGCTATCGCCTCTTCGCTGTCCGTCGCTTCGGGTACTGCCACCAGCGGGTGCCGGTGCAGACCTGTGAGTGGTTCAAGGACGCCAAAGCTAAAGAACAATCCCCGGCTCCTCGCCGTGTCCCGCACATAAACACGCGGTGGAGAGCCGCTCACCTGGTCGATTCCACTTGGCCACCTCGCTGTGGAGATTACCAAAGGTGGTATGGCATGCGGCCAACCTGGTCCAATGTCTCGTGCCATTTGGTCTTGTGTCATTTGGAAGCAAACCTTGTATGAGCAGCGGGACTGCGGCTTGTCAGTGTTGTCTACCGCAGCGCGAGCGACTCTCGACTCTCACAAGCAGTCTCCGCTTGGCCTGTGTGCCAGCGCCAGGATCCGTTCGGGCCGATTAGACGTGGGGCGGAGTGGGCGGCGAATTACCAGGGCGAAAGGGAGAGTGCCTCATCTCTAATCTGGGCGCCGCGCCGACCTGCCGCACCCTCGGCTAGGGGCTGTTAAGGATCCCAATTCTATTACGGCCACTTTGGGTGCTCCCCGCGGCACTTCTGCGGCGCCATTTTGCGCCGATGCCGACGGACTAATAGAGAGGCCGTTCGCCGAATGACGCCGTTCGATGGTCAACGCGAGCATTCTGCAGCATGTACGGGGCTCGCGAGGCAGGCAGATGTGGGACTTCGTGAAAAAGGCGTATTCACTGTCCGCCATCGCTATGACCATTGGCCTCAAGTGCGTGCAGCCAGCGAGTTTTCTCTTATTTGACGCCATCAAAGCACTCGTTTTGGGCGTGTAATAATCTTTGTTATTTGCATCTCTGGCGATTGAAAACGTATGAATAGACCCAGGCTTGTACAAGGTGCTTAAGTTAGGCTACTGAGTAACAGGCAAGAGGAGAGTGATTTAGTTTAGTATTCCGTCGTTACACGGGCGCTCAACTCTGACTGAACCAATGATAGTTCACTCAATGGCCACCGGCCTAAGGTTCCCGGCGACGCCTACTGTCATTCAGCCGCCAACGAGGTTGAGACAAGGCCTCTGAGATTCTTGGCAATCAGAAGATCTCCCCGGTTCCTTACAGTCGCCGGGAAACACTGTCAGAGAGAATAAATAAATAAATAAAATGGATCGCGACGATTTTCATAAATTATCATCATAATCTTCCTCATCAACGGGATTGCTTCTCTAGCTGCCCGAATTGTAAAAATGCGCTTGAAGGCGTGCACTCCAAAGCTCTGCATTATAATGGGGATATACGCCAAAACGACGAGGACAAGAAGATGCGCCTGTTTGGCGTGTATCCCCATCATGAATCAGAACAAACTAGCCTAACTCGCAGTCTTAATACAAAGCTCTGAAGTTTCTGGGTCGCGAAACAAGACAAACGTATAGGGCACAAATTGCACACGAGAACTGCGCCAGCATTCGACTGGAGCTCGTGTTCAGTCAGTGAGAACGCTACTATCAATCATCGTGTACTAAACTCCGTTCACCCTTAATGGTCGGTTAAGACATCTGCGTTTCACTGCGTCAAGACTGCTTGCGTCGAGCTGTTGCTACAGCGACCATTACGACGAGCCAATGGGGAGCCGCTGTGCTGCACGACGCAACGCAGCGCATGCAACGCGGTCGACGCTACTGTGTGAACGAGCCTTAACACTTATAGTACAGATACTTGCGTTTGACTGCGGTTGAGTGCACCTCAACCGTTTTTTAAGCCTCTTGTGACTGCTTTCGGCCGTCTGCGCAGCTGTTGTAAGCAGTCACAAAACCTGTTTTGCAGCGCTCTATATGACTCGTTGGTCGGGTTTGGTCGTGTCCCTCGACAGAACAGTAGTCGACAGAATAATCGACAGAAGTCCATTGCGCGCGCCTTATTTTCTTTCGCGTGCGCCTTATCTTCTGTCATGTAGTTTTGCACTTGTTTCAATAAAAAAAACACAACAACAAGTGTCAAAACCACATGATAGATGATAAGGCGCGCGCTAACAATGCTAAGCACGTAGCGCTCTCGGCTTGCGTTTCGCGGTAAAAATGGCGGTTGCATAAGCTGCTGCGGCAACGACAGTGGCGAGAGTACGAAGTGGGGAATGACGTCACTAACCCTGCTAACAATGGGAAGCACGTAGCGCTCCCCGCATGCGTTTCTCGGTGAAAACAACGGCTGCATACGCTGCCGCGGCAACGGCAGCGTACGAAGTTTCATATAGACCCTTTTGCTGTTTACCAAGATGAACTGCCGCTTGCGTCCCGACTCCCGAGCGACTTACGGTCGCTCCGTATTTCCAAGCCTGTCGAGCTTGCTCATGTCACCAGTGCTAGAAAGCATAAATGCTGCACGGATAGCAAAGTTGGAGATTGAACGAGAGCATTCGACTGTACAATTTAATGCCTTGGAGGACGCAAGTTGGTTTACAAAATATTCGAAACATTTGAACAT
>JAZHYW010037695.1:0-119158 GCA_037355805.1 Ixodes ricinus
TCAACTGCGCATGTACGGAGCTCCTGACACAGATGGAGCGCGTGGTTGGAGGAGGCAACGCCATCACGTCGTGCTCAAGCCGCCCGCTCAAGATGCAGCACCCGGCGGCGGAACATCTGGGATCGACGCAACACCGAGCAACGGCGCAAACCTCAAGGACTGACAGCGATGACCCCAACCACACACACGCCGGGGAACGGTGGTGTAGTTTTCGGAGGTGCTACGTGCGCGGCATCACGTTGCGGCCTTGGCCTACCGTACTGGAGGCGGTCGACGACACTCCCCGTCGCTTCCCCGGCCTTGGACTACGGTCGGGACGGCCAAGCTCTGGTCCGCCAGCGCCTCATCCGAACGGCGGTGTGGCACGTTCCGGCGACACATGATACTCTAGCTGCGTGCGGGCCATGCGGCCTACGTGACTGACGTCTCGTACGCGCCCTTGGGTAAACGTTATAAAAGCAGGGGACTCTTTTGTTAGAGACAGACCCCGAGTGGGACTCAACATGCTACATGCTGTAAATATGCAATAAACCTATCATATTAGTCCTAAAGGCTAAAGGAGTTGCTTCAAGGTGCCGGCAGATTGGAACCGCAGCCCGTCGAGAGGCAATTGACCCGATCGACGAACGTGGGGCGCCTTCACGGACAAAGGTGAAGAGGCGGTTGCAGAAGTGGCGCAGTCGACAGGATCTGCTTAGGCTGAGCTGAAGAACTCCGCTGTGACGTGGGACGACCGGGACTGGTGAAGGCGGCGACCTCAAGCCGAACCGTGGAGAGCCAGCGGACACTCCAAGCTAATCCGACCAGCCGGGGCACCGAGGGCCACGCAGCGCAACGCTTCGGTAGCTAGGCGAGTACCCCCTTGGTTCCTGTTGGGCGCATGTTATGTCAAAGCCTTGGGTTTTGAGGAGTGATATCGCCAAGGAAACAGGGGAAATGGCGGATGGGGCGGGAGATGAGTTGGCACTCACAGGTCAGACGGCAGGAGCAAATACCACACCAGAGGCGGCGTCGGAGCAGCAGATTATGCTGCTGCAGTTACAGTTAAAAATTGCTGAGGCAGAACGGGAGAGACAGCGAATGGAGCTGGAAATTCAGCGGCTGCAATCCCATAGGAGTGCAGAGCCTGGCGAGGCAGACAGCAGCTTCGCGGTGGGCGCAAAAGCGGACGAGGATAGACGACTGAAATTTGCAGGTCTATTGAAAGGCGTTCTTGCGCCAATGCCGAGCCAGGAGGCACTCGTGCCCAGCTGGTTCGAAGATGTAGAAGCCACCCTTGAGTCGTACGAGGTGCCACGCGAGTGGTGGGCCGGACTGGTCTTGCCGCGGCTTAGTGAGCGGGCACGGGGTCTTCTCACGCGGCTCTCTTCGGAGGAGAGAAGAGATTACGCTGCTTTGAAAAGCAAAATTTTGGATGGTTTGCGGCTTTCCGCGGCTGAATACAAGCGTTTGTTCTCTGGGTCGACGAAAGGAACGAAGGAAACTTGGGAGCAATTCTCAGTGAGGTTAGAAAATTACCTTGATTACTATCTGGAAAGTTGCAAGGTGAGCTCGCTGCGAGAATTCAAACAGCTGACAGTATCAGACCGTTTGAGGGAGTGTTTAACAGCGGAAGCGCGGGCGCATGTTATTTTGAATGAGAAACCAGGTTTCCTCAAACCTAGCGAGGTAGCGAAGCTAGCAGAGAGTTACGACGAAAGCCGTAAGAACAGGCCTGCTGGGGTGTCTAGCACGGGTGCGCCTGTTGCGCATTTGACGGCAGGCGAGGGTGTGGCGTCGCCGCAAGCAAAGAAAGCCAACTGGGACGCACGTATAAAGAAACAGTGCTTCAAGTGCCACGCAACGGGGCACATAGCTAAGCATTGCCCAACGAGGGAAACCACGGAAGCCCGCCTTGTGAAGGACACAAACAGGTCGGTCGTTGCTCGGGTAGCCTTCCCGCAGTATGAGGAGGAAGCTCCCCAAGCTCGAATAGGACCATCTAAAGTGAGCAAGGTAGTCGGACTCGGTACGAGAGAAGTAACACTGACTAACGCAGGTCGGACATTACGCGCAAGGGTTGATTCAGGGGCGGACATAACAGTCGTTCGAAAAGCAGCTTGTCAGAAATATGAAAGTGCAGGGTCGACCATAAAGTTGACTGGTGCGTTCGGGGAACAGGTCATTGCAGAGCTGGCCTATGTCCCATTAACGGCGACAGAGGGCGTACCGCTCGTGTCATTCAATCCGTCAGAACGAGGAGTCTTGTGTGCGCTTACCGACAGGTTAGTCACGGGAGTGGATGTTTTGATCACTCTCGAGGACTACGACCAGCTGCTCAAGGAGAGAGTGAGATGCGAAGTTCAGGAGGACATAGAAATGCGTGGGGAAGAAGTGGAAGAAGAAAAAAGCTTAGACGAACTAGAACTCACTGAAAATACACTATCTTGCGCGGTGGAGGCTGAGAGCTCGGAAGGCGGTAATGCACAGACGCGAACGACGCGGCAACAGTTTCGCGAGGCGCAATTAGCTGATGAGTCGTTGCGCGAGGCGTGGGCACAGGCTAGAGAGGGGACGCATGGCATGACAATACGTGACGAGTTGCTGTTCCATCAGGAACCGATCGCAGGACATCAGTGCTGTCAACTCGTGCTACCGTCAGATCGCCGCTCAAAGGTGCTGAAG
The DNA here is from genome assembly GCA_037355805.1 of Ixodes ricinus. Lineage (NCBI taxonomy): Eukaryota > Metazoa > Arthropoda > Arachnida > Ixodida > Ixodidae > Ixodes > Ixodes ricinus. Next base: position 2,665 of record JAZHYW010037695.1, read on the forward strand.
ATGGCACACGATTCGGCATGGGCGGGGCACCTCGGTGAGCGGAAAACGTTGCAACGCATAAAGTGCTCCTTTTTCTGGCCAAGTATAACGCGGGACGTAAGAGAATACTGCCGTTCGTGTCCTTCGTGTCAGGTGAGGTCCCCAGCTCGTACGCTGGACCGCGTACCAATCACGCCACTGGCCAGACCGGAAACCGCCTTTCAGGTGGTTAACATGGACTGCATCGGTCCGATTGACCCGCCATCGGCGCGTGGTCACAGATACGCATTGTGCGTAGTAGACGTTAACACAAGATGGCCAGAAGTAGTGTGCCTCAAGACACTGACAGCAAAGGCCACGTGTGATGCCTTATTGGAAATCTTCGCGCGTCTGGGAGTCCCCGAGGTCGTGTGTAGTGATCAGGGGACAAATTTCACGGCAAAAGTGACCCAGGAGCTTTTGTCGAAGCTAAGGGCGTGCCCGAGATTCTCCACGCCGGACCACCCACAGAGTAACGGACTCGTCGAACGTTGGAATGGAACATTCAAGTCGATGCTTTTTCACATTGTGAGGGAGCATGGACGGGAATGGGACAAGTTTGTACCATTCCTGCTTTGGGCTTACAGAGAGGTCCCGAACGTAACGACGGGTAAATCCCCCTTTGAGTTGATGTACGGGAGGGTACCAGTGGGGCCACTCTCGATACTTCAAAAGACATGGTCTGGCGATTGGGCAGTCCCGGACACTCTGGGCGTGTCCGCAGAGGAATACCTATCGCGCTTACGCGAAAGGTTAGTTGAGGCTAGCGCAAGGGCCGAAGAAAGTACTACGGTGGAGCAACGTAGGTACGCTAGCAGGTATAATCTGCGGGCGACAGACAAACAGTTTAGTGAGGGGCAGCAGGTTTTATGGCTCGAGAGAGAGGGCGAGGGCAAATTAGTGGCCAAGTGGAAAGGACCGGCTAAGGTAGTTCGCAAGTTACGGCCATACAGTTACTTGATTGAGATGGAGGACGGAACATCTCGATCAGTGCACGCGAACAAGCTTCGCGCGTACCACGCCCGGGTTGGCGCCGTGGGTTTGATTTTCGAGGGTGACAGTGATTTCGGGGACATCCAAACATTTCCAACGCAGGTTGAACGAAACCATCGAATACCGCTTGCCGCGTTGAGTCACTTGAAGCCGTCACAGCGCGCTGAGGTTGTCGCTCTGGTTGCTAGGCACGGCCAGGTCTTCGGGGACAGGCCAGGAAGGTGCACAGTTGGCATGCACAAAATTAAGATCAAGGAGGGCGCGGTGCGACAACCCGTTCATCCGTATAAGGTACCAATGGCTTTCCGAAAGGAAGTCGAACGGCAAGTACAGGAGCTGTTGGCGTGGGACCTGATATACCCTGTTGAGAGCCCTCACGCGTATCCAGTCGTATGCGTAAGCAAAAAGGATGGGGGGCTGAGGCTGTGTTGCGACTACCGTAAGCTTAACAGCATCACCGAACCAGACGCTTTCCCAATGAGTCTGCCCTCCGAGTTGCTGATGCAGGTGGCAAAGGCGAAGTATATAACCTTGATTGATATGTTAAGGGGATATTGGCAAATACCACTGGATGAGCAGGCACAAGCTCTCACGGCATTCGTGACACCGGTTGGTCAGTACGCGTGGAGGGTAATGCCATTTGGACTGAAGAACGCAAGCGCCACGTTCCAGAGAATTATCAATGGCGTGCTGGCACCCCACAGGGAATACGCGTGCGCGTATATTGACGATCTCGCGGTATTCTCCGAGACATGGGAGGAGCACCTCCAGCACCTTGAGAAGGTGCTCACTGCAGTCGCGGCCGCAGGCTTTAGAGTAAATGCAGCCAAGTGTCGTTTCGCGAAACCAGAGGTTGAGTTTCTGGGGCATGTCGTAGGCTCCGGGAAACTCAGTGTAGACCCCGCGAAGGTCAAGGCGATTGAGGAAATACCTGCACCGCAGACCAAAAGAGAGCTCAGGAGTTTCTTGGGGCTAGCCAATTACTACCGGCAGTATATTCCGGAGTACGCCCGCATAGTGCTACCTCTCACTGACCTGACCAATAGGCGAACACCACAACAGCTGCCTTGGGGTACCGAGGCGCAGAACGCATTTAAAAACATAAAGGACTGCCTCAAGCGCGCGGCATCGCTTTACGCACCAGACCCCAATCGTGAGTACATCCTTGCCACCGATGCCTCCGAATATGCAGTCGGAGCGTGTCTTGCACAGCGCAATGACCAGGGCAAGGAGTGTCCGGTTGCATTCTTAAGTAAGAAACTCAGTCCGACCCAGGCTCGCTGGGCCACGATAGAAAAGGAGGCCTACGCAATAATATGGGCATTGGATAAATTGGAGGTCTGGCTTTTTGGCGCACAGGTCCGCGTGGTGACTGACCACAATCCACTAAAGTATCTGACTCTTAGCAGTCCGCACAGCGCGAAGCTGACTCGATGGGCTCTAGCGCTACAGAGATTCAATCTGACGATTGAGCACAAAAGGGGAGTCGAAAACGCTAACGCGGATGCACTGTCGAGGCTGGTGGGTGCCAACGAAGAAACGCAATAGGGGCCCGAGGGCACAGGCAGAGCGGGCAATTCGGAGTATTCAGGGCTTTGTCATGACTTGTGTTCGCGGGAACGGGGGTACAGTCTACACCCGGACGCAAAGACGTTGAGCTCCTCGTGGTGATGTGATGCATCCCAATGTGGTATGCATCACAGTCAGAAGGAGGTGTCGGGCTCAACTGCGCATGTACGGAGCTCCTGACACAGATGGAGCGCGTGGTTGGAGGAGGCAACGCCATCACGTCGTGCTCAAGCCGCCCGCTCAAGATGCAGCACCCGACGGCGGAACATCTGGGATCGACGCAACACCGAGCAACGGCGCAAACCTCAAGGACTGACAGCGATGACCCCAACCACACACACGCCGGGGAACGGTGGTGTAGTTTTCGGAGGTGCTACGTGCGCGGCATCACGTTGCGGCCTTGGCCTACCGTACTGGAGGCGGTCGACGACACTCCCCGTCGCTTCCCCGGCCTTGGACTACGGTCGGGACGGCCAAGCTCTGGTCCGCCAGCGCCTCATCCGAACGGCGGTGTGGCACGTTCCGGCGACACATGATACTCTAGCTGCGTGCGGGCCATGCGGCCTACGTGACTGACGTCTCGTACGCGCCCTTGGGTAAACGTTATAAAAGCAGGGGACTCTTTTGTTAGAGACAGACCCCGAGTGGGACTCAACATGCTACATGCTGTAAATATGCAATAAACCTATCATATTAGTCCTAAAGGCTAAAGGAGTTGCTTCAAGGTGCCGGCAGATTGGAACCGCAGCCCGTCGAGAGGCAATTGACCCGATCGACGAACGTGGGGCGCCTTCACGGACAAAGGTGAAGAGGCGGTTGCAGAAGTGGGAGATTTAGTCGATCGTTTCATTAACTCCGATAATGATACACGATACTTCGCCCGCGCCTTTGCACGGTATTATTGTTACCGGGTTTCGATATCGAAGCTATTGGACTCGCTTTTTGGCATAGGTCCTACGATCTAAGAAATATCCGCATCGGGCAACGAATTGTTAGCTCCAAATGGACGCCACGAAAAACCGCGTCTCTCCTAAGATTTGCATTTTGAAATTGACCATCCTGCTTTTCAATTGAGATGCGTGACGCACCCTCACTAGGAATTGTGTCTGCAAAGCGTTTTTTGTTTGTTTTATGTTTAGACAATATATATGGCATACCCTGCCACCATAACCATTAAGGGTTCCGAAAACATATAATGAAAAAAGCACCCCTGATATTTTTTTATTCTATTTTTTTTTTGTAAATATTCTGTTTGAAGGGTTTGCCACATTTACTTTGGGCAGTCCAGTCACGGAGGTCATAAAGCAAAAGTAATGGGACAATAAAAATTGTTTTCAGATCTTTCTGTTTACACGACTACTGAGAATTTACATCACGCCGACCACTCACCCGAAGTGATACAAGTCAAAACATGTTCCATATGTATACATTTTAAAATCTTCAGAGCTGCATGAAAATCAAAGGCATTGGTAGGTCAGAGATTGCATATCGACGTGAGTTGGTTTAGGTTGCAGCCAGTGAATGCAGAGACAAGGTCAATATCTCGAAACTACCGGTTTACTCGTCTTCCTTGGTTCCGTGTTGTTGGTTTTCATTGTGTTGAACCATTCTTCCTGATACGCAAAGATGGGGAGAAATGAAGCATGACAAAACGCGGACGTTGCATCCTTCTTTCTATTTCCCTCAACGAATCAATATAAAGTTTAAAAGTAAAATGAAGGAGCAGTTTCTAAATTGACCACCTCGCCTGCGTGCGCTGACCGCGTCATCAGCATAGGGATGTCAGAAACTTCTGTCAAACCTGAGTTACGTCAAAAGTGGTCCCGAACTGCCAACAAATGACGTCACAAAAGCCGAAGTGTCATGCTGTTGCATGTCGCGATCCTGGTGGTCGGTCGCAGAAGTACTGGCGAAAAACACGAGCGAACGCGAGTGTCGCCGTCGTCGCGGCGTCCCAACTTCTGGCTGCCGGATCTTCCGTGGATCTGCCACACTGGAACAGACACCTGCGGCTGAACAGGCGTCTGCAACATGAATCACCGCTTGCTAGGACACCGCCAGGGTCGCGGCCGGCGACATGCATGAGGCTTCTGTGACGTCACCAAGCGAAAATCGAGGGACCACTTTCTTTTTCTTTTTTTTACGCGGTAAACAGAATTATTAGTTGGATACGGGTTCCAGGTACTTCAACACAAATATTTTAAATATTTAATAAAACATAACAGTAGGTATACATTTGAGGGAAAAAAGCTACCAGTGTTTGCAGATTGCGACAGCAAACATGTAAGTTTTTGATTATTTAGTTCTCCTTGAAGAAAAGTAACATATACCCGATGAATATTTCACCCTTTTTATTCTGTTAGGCGGAGTCGCGCAGTCCATTTTAAATTTTCGATGCATGAGCATGACCGTCGAGCTTCGGTCTAACTTCTGTCCAGCTTCCTAACCAGGCTAAAGAGAAGTTACAGCGCCTTGGCAGCGCGCTTCTCACTAAGGCGTAAAATTTGCGCAGTCATGGAAGTGGGCGCACGCGCGGCGTCGATGTTTCGTAGAAGAGGGCTTTATTACGCATGCTCAGAAAACGTTGCACAACCCAGTAGATAAACGTGGCAGAGGGCGCTGATCGGCACCGCAGCCAACGACGTTGCGGCGTTGATCGATAAAAATAGCAGCAAAGCTAATCACAAAGCAAAAAGAGGCGTGAAGGTAAGATTGGAAGAGACCATTACCTTGGAAGTCCTCTGATTAGACAACTGCGTGGATAAAAGTCTGATCATCTGCATCCAATCAGCATCCGCAGACTTTCTATCCGCAACCAAACCGCACCCGAAAATGTTCTTAAATGAATGTATCCGCATCCAATTCGCATCCGCATGTTTTTTTTTATTTTTTTTATCCGCATTAGAACCGTATTTGCGAAATTTGGAACCACACGCGATTTGCAATTTCATGTTACATTGTCAAATCAAACCTGGATTTAAAAAAAAATGTGTCTGGATGGTGTGTGTACGTTGTTTGCTTATCTTTGTAGAAGTACTCTGTGAGTAAGGACATAGTAAAAGTCATTTTATTGTTGTTGTTGTTTATTATCGTATTTGTATCATAGGCGATCATCCTTCCAGAGACACTTCGCGTCGCTGGAAAGATGATTCTATCTAGTCATGAGGTCGTCCTGCGTGTCTGCGCCATTCTGCCCAGCAGAGGCGCTCAAATGAAAGAACATTTTAATTTTTTTGGTAACTCTTACTTCAAACACTCTTACTTCAAGCAGACGCGTGTTTTCAAAGCGTGAAACTTGATTAAAGGACAAACTAATACCATAGTGCAATTGTATTAGGGTCAAACAATAAAATAAAAAAAAATAGTGGGAGAGTAAAGGTGGTCACTCGCCGTAGCAAAGTACCCGAACATGCGTGGCAAGGCGCGAGTACATCACAAGGAAAATATCACAGTATTCAATAATGGCAACACCTCCTATCGATTGCGATTTGAAAAGCGACCCCGAACTACAGTGTTCCCGAACTGCGTGCTCCAAACCCCATGCTCATCGGCATCTAGTCAACTGTCAAAAAAGATGAGACAAAAATAAAAACAGACACTACGTTTCACTTGGCGAGGAGCTCCTTCTTGTTGCTTCTACGTTTTTGGTTTTCTTTGCAAAAGAACATTTTCCGCTCTTTCTCTTCCAACAAGTACACGCTTTCCGAAGGCGGCTGATGCCCCTGCATTTTTTTAACTTTTCTTAGGGACAGCATTTTCAGCGAGATATTGCTCGAAAGCGATCTTTGGGGCGAGACTCAGGTCTCTCTTGGCGTAAAGATCAATTTTATTCCCGATTGGCTTCAAGACAGCAGTTTGACTCCCGTGGAACGTTCGATGACCCACTTTATGTATCACTTACTTATTCACTGTACACTTTGAGGTCGCACACGTTTATGGGCCACCTCGCCAAAAAATGTAGATCCGGACCCGCGGATATCCGCATCTGATCCGCATTAAATCCGCATCCTCAGCCCCTATAGAATCCGCATCCGATCCGCAATCCACCTAGTCTGATTCATCTTCATCCTCATCCGCCAGTTGACTGAGGATATCCGCGGATCATCCGCGGGTTATCCGCAGATATTCAGGGTCGCACCTGTAATTAGGGTTCCGTGTTTTCGGTGAAATTCGAAAAACACTCGCCGGTAAATTTTACATTAGTTAGAATGTATCCGAGAAACTCGGAAGTTCCAGGTCACAGCGACAAACTGTTAAACAAAAAAAGACGGAGTTTTACAAATAAACCCCACTCATAAGAGCACAGGGTAAGTGGTCCTGAAGATATGCATTTTGAGTTTCCTTTGAAATGTCGAACTACTGAAAAAAGTGTCATGGTACCCGGATCATTTTTTTATTTGCTTTTTTTAACTTTAGAAATTGGGAACACAGTAAAATAAATTCCCAATTTCAAAGTATTGGGATTTTAACAAAAATAAACTCCAATAAACCGCGAATTTTCTGCGAAACATTAACTCCGTGAAACACACTCCGAATTTCAAGAGAAATAAACTCCGAAAGCACGGAATCCTAATATAATGCACGAAATGCGGTATTTAAGAATTAATCGTGTAAGTTGTTTAGAAAACTATATTTACAGTATTGTACACTATAGGCCACGTGGCATCAACGTGTGCGTATATATATGTATGAGTCAGGTGATGTTAATTCTCCCGCTAAATTTAGCGGAGAAACTGAATTCGTGTGTAGCTAACAGAATCTCTCCTTCGCAAAACTCTCCCCCCCCTCCCCCCTCTTTCCAGTGAAGATATTTGAATGCGGTTTATAAATTAGACCCGAGCATCGTGTGAGCATTTGATTTGGGCTCGTGCGAACCAAGAGCTCGACAAGCATTCGGCTAGTGGACCGTGTCCAATTGCTGCAATGACGACAATAGACGAACCATTACTATGTTTGGAACTCAGCGCGTGTCCTGTGCCTTGCCAACTCCAGGGCTTGGCCATAATCAACATTGGCGGCATATAATCGAGTTGAAGGGGTAATCAAACACTGCTCGTTTTTCTTTTTTTTTCAGCGATTTCTGTTCTGTGCGGGGAAAAATTGTAAACACTTGCGCAACCCGTAAGGTGAAACACAGCGACAGCTGAGGTGTGACGTCGCAGCCGCCAAGTTGTCATTTCGGAGCAGATGGACTGAATGAAAGGTAAAGGTGCGAGCGCGCACCGTTGAGTCCCCATAAGCGTTTCGTATTAAACCGAGTGACACACCGGACGAAAGCTCCGTAGCGTTTTGGGACCAACGAGGGTGTATAAGGTAGAGAGCATTTAAGCTGTCTGCGAAAAGGAGACCTTGTTTTCGTACGTCACTTGGGCACAAATAGTCACCGCGTGCTGAACGAAAAGCGCCGAATACATCCCCAGCATTCCTGGACACGGTCTCCTTGCGCCCTCTCTTGGCTATTCTCAGCAAAACGCAGTAAAATGATAATTTCAGCCAAACTACTGCAGAAATACTTAAGTTCCCGGGGATATCTATAGAGGGCACTAATACACTTTTATTTAATACCTACTTGAACCTCAGGATTGTATATTTTTTTTTGTTCCTGTGCCCGATATACTATTGTTGCATTGGGTCCTATGGGCCACTTTGACAAAATTTTATATTTCTTCTCACTGAAATGAAGAATCGTACAGTTCCCGAGGAATATAAAATCTGCCGACTCATAGCACACACCGCAGTTAAAAGTTCGGTATTTTAATTAATACTTTTATTCCTCGATACTTTCAAATTCGGCCCGATTTTTGCCCCTGTAAAGTTAGCGCTCCGCCGTGCACCAAGAAGCTTGCGTCCAAGCTACCTTTGCATAGGCTTATCGAAAAAAAGATTTGTACGATGCGTTTGTGACAGCATATTGACGTAGAGTGTGGCGGTTATAATATGATTATATAATAATTAGATATTTACAATCAAAATTTGTGCCCTGGATTTCAAATACTGTAAATGTCTAAATTTTCACGAGGACCTAATTTTCGCAAATTTTGCAGAATCACCTACAATTCGCGAAAAATACGTCCCGTGAACAATTCGGGCAATATGTGAACGCCACGGAAGCTAGCACTCGATTCGCGAAAATCAGAACCCGCGAATAATTTCAAACTTTCGGCTTTGGCCCGATTCGCGAAAAAATTTGAGCCCGCGAAAAATAATTAAGTTGTTTACAGTATAGGCAATTGTTATGTAGGGTCAGAAACATTTGCATTGTATATATTTTGCTTTGAATTTGCCTGTGTACGTAAAGTTTTAGCTCGGTTACAGACACAAACTGAACAAAATTCTTTCAGGCGTGTATAACTAGAAATAACTAGAAATATAACTAGAACGACGCGCCGCTGGCCGTTCGATTGTGTGTCTTTTTATCTATCTTATTTTATTTATACATATATACGCGTATAAATAAAGAACACAACGACGACGACGTTGAGAGGATGACACACCGGGCGACGGCGGTGCCTCAATCTGAGCCTCTGGTTCCTCGGAAGCGGCAGCTTCTACTTTGACTGGGCTACCTCCTTGGAGCCTGATGCTTCGACCCCAGTGGACCCCAGTGAGCAACAGCGCCATCATGTTCCTGGGGCTCCTTCATGCACCGATCGAACGGCGTGCCAGATCCCCATGGCTCGCTGCTGACCCGCCCAACCCACCTCCACGAAATCTGGACTTCTGCGAATCGGACTGCCATCCTCCCCAATACCAACAATCCATGTCGTCGTCATCATGCATGTATATACTCATCACATTATCATGTTCACTAGACGCGGCACCGCGGGCCTCCATGGTACGGGCTGCTGCCTTTCCGCGGTGCCGCGGCTCTCCAGAGCCAAATAAATAAAGACTAAAACTAAGGACTAAAGACAAAATGCTTTGCTGACCAACAGCCGGTAGCGCCTTAAAAGAAAGAACAATAGTGTTTCCTCGTTTAGAGGATACAAATTCCAAAACTACACCATACTAGTGGCGCACATCACTGAAATAACATACGCAATACAGAAAATAACAGATTGTCTCTTGAACGCAAAACGGCAAAATACACATAATTGGGGAGATTTTTTGTTTCTAAAAGCCAAATTCAGAAACCTAAACTAAACTAATGTTTGCTGAAACTCGGGGTATATCGTGTGCATCGTTTCGAAAAAGTATCAAACGAAAACACCACGCAACACATTTGACGTTGTTTCACACCTCGAGACACTGGCTTGCACTGGCGCACCGACCGCCGGCGTAGCATAGCGCGTAGTCGTGAAATGTCTGCGACTGATAATGATAATAGCTTATTTGCCAAAAAAAAAAAGAAGACTCGGCGCGGACCTTCCTTCCGTCAGGGCTGGATTCGGCGCTGTAGGCGTTCTGTCTAATGCAAATGAGCGGAGTGGAATGTATTCCCCCTAGTAAAGTATTTGGCCAGACGCAAACGGTGAAAAGGGTGGGAGGCCGGAGAGATGCACAGGAGAGGAGGTTCAGATAGCGGTCGCGCGCTTCGAATTCTCCGTTTATCTTGCTCTAGGGTGCCTACATGTCTGTCTGTCTGAGGGTGAAGACATCCATTGTTGCCCTGAATGTGCCAGCGCGTGACGCTCTCGCGCACTCGGTGCGTGACTTGGGCGGTAAAATGGCGTCTATGCATTAGCCAAAGCTACGCGCTCGAGCTGAGTGACACCAGATTGCGCGCGCTTCAAAATGCATAAAAAAACGATTGGGCGGAAAAATGGCTGAGATGTCACCACTCAAGCAAAAGCGCGCGTGTGTATGAAGGCACTCTATCTTGCTCAAGGTTGATACGCCACGTGTCGTGAGAATCGGGAACTAAAACAGCGTGTCCCAGAAAGCTGGCCATGAACAAGGAAGTAAACAAGACGGAGTGCACTCTCCAATGAGGGTCTATTGAACAAAACACGGACTATAATAACATCTTCATTATTCGTTTAGAAAAATAAAATTATGTATCTGTCAGGCAACATTGACAAGGCACTAACACGCTCGCTTTCCACTTGGTATCTCGATACAGGACACATCATAAAATTTCGAGTCAGTTTTATATGCGTTTCTACCGAAAATTGCTTCGTTTGCACTAGTTCAAGTCCACTATACTTCGTCTCATCTTAGCATGGACTATTGTTAACTGCGCATGGAAAGCGCGAGCTAGTTGCTTTGACGAAGTTTCGGCGGCTGGTGCACGAGCGCTCGTGCAGCGAAAAAGCCCCAGTTAAGGCAGTCAGGCGCTGCCGCTCGCGCCTGGTACAGCTCGGTAGTTAGTCCGTGCTGGCGAGACAAAGTATACCTGATTGCACGGCGGTGTCCGTTTTAGTGACCATGCATGTTATCTCGCTACCACGCATGACCATACATGCTATATCGCTTGCTTCTCATCTTGTTATCGCCAGCGGCCCGTGGAATGTTTTGGGCGGAGTGCCGAAATCGGCCCGCGTCGATACGAAGCGTGGTCGACGGCGTGAAACCGCGACAGTGTCCGACTGACAGCTATCACTGTAAAAAAGGTCATTAAGGTGAGGGATTCGTTCCGAGCGGTATTTGCGCAAAGTACAAAAGAATCGTTGCATCGCCCCTTTATGTGGCCAGTGACCATATACAATGTCGCGAAAATCGAGGAAGACGTCGCGTGGAAAGCAAGTCATGGCTGCCCCCAAAGTTTCCGCTTCGCGACGCCACGCTCTCGACGCTTGACTTCCGGACCGCCCGGCGCTTGTTGATGTTGCCGCCAGCGGCGGCGGCGGCGTCGTCGAAGGGAGAGGCGCGCAGAAATCAGTAAACCAGTCACAGATCCGAGCGCGGCTAATAAAACTGCGCCCCGACCTCGGCGTCGTCGGCCAGTAAAGCTGTCGATGGGAAAAACTACGAGCCGGGTTGGGCTTCGCGATGGCATCGCCGTCTTTGGTCGTCGCTGCTCTCCGGACCAAGCGATTTCCGGTGCAGTTGCCCCGTGGATATACACCGGACGAGAAAGATGAGCCAAGTTCAGAGCCTCTCGAAAAACTAACATGTTTGCCCAATCTTTTTGTTTCTTTTACTTTTCCATTGCTGTTTAGATTGTGTATTTTAGGGGGAGGGGCTAAAAAAACGACTTATTTTTACGGATTGGTGTTTTTTTGTGTTTTTTTACCCATTCAAGTTTTAGTCGCCTTCCGAGTACCTTCCGCCTGGTGCAATGCACTTGTAAAGACGTTTTTTTTTTGTTTTTTAATGCTTAGAACAGTTTTTAAACTCGTCAATTTTGTTGCCTTCTAGTGCTTCTGCCCGTTTTTGTTTCGCCTCTTGCAGATCGGCAAGTCGTTTCTCTTTCAAAACTTTTTTTTATTCATTCGGGGAAAAGAAGAAAAGAAGACGGTTACACAAATTGAGGTTGGGTGAGTAGAGGGAGGGGTGGGGGAGGGAGGGGTCATTCCACCTTTGGGCAAAACATCCTCCACTTTCTTGGACATGAATGCCTGGGTACATGCGTTAAAATTTGAATTTCCACTCAACAACACCAAACATCGCTATGTTGGCAGGGAATATTCTAGATGGCATTCCTAAAAATATCAATAAGGAGTAATTATAAACTTTTGGACGCGTATAGTTTTATTTTACGGCTCTACATTTGTATTATTTAATTTTAGAAGCTACGTGCGCAAAATTGTCAATTTCAACTTTTCTTGACAAAAGGTGGCAATGTTTCCAAGGACTGGAATCGCCTGGGTATCATAGAATTCGAATCAATTATAATCTTCAGATTTCCTCGAAAACGTTTTATTCCACGGAATGTCCCAGAAAGTTGGCCAGGACTGCTGAACACTCAGCGAGGTGTGGGCAGGAGCATTGTCATGGTGGATGACCCGGTCTACTCTTTGCCAAAGCTTGGGTGCTCATTCTGCCCACACCGCCCTAAATGTTCCAGTTTTTATTATTATCATTGTAGAGTGAGCTACACTGGCCGAGGTTGAGCAGTTTCGCGTGGCTCACATAATGAGCCGTGCTCCGTGCTGCGCAAGCGCGAGGAGCAGTGACGTCACACGGCGCACAGCTGGTGCGCCGCAGACGCCGCCGCCGCGCGCTATTCGCCGGTCTGCGCATGCGCGAGGAGCAGCGACGTCACACGGTGCACAGCTGGCGCGCCCGGAGCCGCCGCCGCCGCGCGCTCCGCCGCCACCGCGTGCGCCTCGCCGGTCTGCACATTCCAGAGGAATGACGTCATAGACGCGGCAGACTCACTAGTGCCGCCGCGTGCCCGGCTGTCCGCCTCCATTGCGCAGTAGCCAAGTCTAACGCTGCACCGAAGCCGCTTGATAGCGCCTCTCATTTTGTGCGCATAAGCTCACGCTACGTATATCCTGGCATAGCCAAGCTGAGCCACCGCAATTTTTATTACCAAAATTTCCCACTCTTCATCTTCACCTTACCTCAGCCCATGCTTGACCCTTTGTGTTTTGTTTCCGCGGATGAAAACAAAAACAAACAAAAAAGTTTCAAAGCAAAACGGTTTGTTAATGTGGCACACCGTTTCCCTCCGCGGTCAGTCAAATTTATAAGGAACACGTGAACGGTGTTTTTGGGTGGTGGGAATGCTATCCATGGTGGCAGCTGGAAAACTGCTTCCTCACGTAGCGCTCAATGGAATATCCCTAGCGGGGAGGTCGCTCCCTCGAGGCTGAAAGAGCGTCTCGTCCGAGGACAAGGCAGCAGTAAGTTTGCCTGTCGGTTGATCCACGCTTTTGGGGTCAAACCCCCCTCACACGACGAATCTGCGATGCGTGGCTGACGGCCGAAATCTCTATAGTTACCGGGCGGCGCGTTTTTGTAGACACTTCGAACACCTACTGAACCAGTCATTCCGTCACTGGCAGTTTCGGCAGTCCTGTATTTGCACCTTCGTGCGAAACGTAGGCGATATGTGCAGATCAGTCAGACAGCACTGGGCGCTATCTCCGGTCCGTATCGTGTCGTCCTTGGCCCCGTCTTTCAAATCAGACTTTGTTTTTGTACTAAGACAATCTTCGTCCACAAAGTTCAATAAAACATCATCACACTACACCAACAAACAACGAAAGCTGTTAGCAGACATATAAAACTCACCTCCATCGCAAACGCTTTTTTTTAACGCGTGAACGTTACCATTTAGCCACGAAAGTGCCTCTTAGTGAGCGAAAAAGTACAACGGAAGGCTACTGGTTTCTTTACAGTAGTCACAGACAGAACGTGACCGGTAAGCCGTGGTCCTATACTGCTCATACATCATACAAAAGGCAGCCTGCAGACATGCACGAAGCATACGTATGTATGAAGCGAACAGTGTTTCTAACATGCGGGACGTGATGTCCGCTAACAATTCCGTCATCACATCTTCAGCGAACACAGTGGCTTTTGTGTGACGCTTAGTCCCACTAGAGCGACAAACAAAAACAACCGACACCGACGATGTCCCTCTGTCGCGTGCATCATGCCCGCGATGGCATACCTTTGGCATGCTTGCGGTCACCCGGTGCTCGAGAAGTATATACGTAGGCACGAGTGATTGCAAAGCACGCCAAAGATATACCTTGGCGTGAATGCTGAACGAGTTTGAGGCTCGTCGGTGTTGTCTGTCATTTCTGTTTGTCGCTCTATAGTGGGGACTCGGGCACGAGCGGTGTGTCTGCGGCTGTAGGGGAGGGAGGCCTGCAGCTATCTTGCATCAAACGCGAGCTTTCGGCCTTCGGTAACGCTTGTGGCGCCCGTCTCGTCGACCTCGAGCGACCACACGGAACCAGTTGCACGACGGAAGGCAACTTGCACGGGCCGGAGGCTGGGCATTCGAAAAACACGCCCTGCCGCTCTCATTCTTTCAGTGACAATAGAAAGACGTATTACTTGCTATATGGGGAAAATATGTCTCATTTTGTGAACAGGCTCCCAACAAAAGTGTCGTCCCGTGTGCTATATAGTACTTGGAGCCTGTTTCGTTCAATGCGGGCGCTGTGGTAGAGGCAGCACAACACCATCCCAGCGCTTATGCCCATCAGCGCCAAGAGTGTTTGTTAGCACGACTACGCGTGCCACGGTTTCAAGCTTTGGTAAAAGGTCCTACTACGTACAAATATCCCTTCACCAAATGAACACAACGTGTGAAACAGGCTTTTGCCGCGCGTTGCCCGAACAGCACACGAACCGAGCTGACGAGCCGAGGGATCCAAGATCTGCGCTGCCTGTCCCGGTCTGTCCTACCCGTGACGTCACAAACAACGATGATGATGATAACTGAGAAGCGGCCCTTTTAGTTCGCGCACGCCGCCAATATATTGCCGCTTAGCAACGGAGTTGCCCAGTCTCCCGCACGGGCTCTGTCCCCACGACTCACCTCCAGCCGTTCGACGCGCCGCCATGTTTGTTTATGCTGACAGACATGGCACATTAGGAGTGCTGCGCTTTTTTGCGAGACTCAGTTTTTTAATGCGAATAGCATTCTTTGGCTACTTCACGCACTTTTCGTCTATGTATCTATCTGGCTATCTAACCTCTTACGCGGCGGGTCGATAAATAAATAAAAAAGACCGGCGCCGGATGGGATTGGAACCGTTCACCCTTTGATCAGCAGGCAGACGCGCTAACCACAGAGCTATGAAGGCAGTCATTCAACGCACTCTAAACGGTTGTTTATATCTTTACCATAGGACGCGCTTACAGCGCTGTCACAGCTACCGTGCGCGCGCGTTCCATGCACGAGGCTCATTCCGCTCTCGTGAAGCTGAGCACGGCCGTGCTCACCCTCTCCCGCGCTCGGGAGAGGGTGATGTAGCGGCCGTGCTCAGCCTCACGAGAGCGGAATGAGCCCTCGTGCATGGAACGCGCGCGCACCGGTAGCTGTGACAGCGCTGTAAAGCGCGTCCTATGGTAAAGATATAAACAACCGTTTGAGAGGTACCGTTGGTTGAGACTAGCTGAGACGCCAGAAAGTCTGGTCGGTACCATTTTGAGTGTTTGTGCGTATGGCGCGTGCTTTGCTCGCCTTCCTAAGTGACACAAACGCACGTGCTGGGCTGCGGAGATCGTGCGCAGGGCTGTGAAAGTGTCAACAAATTTAGAATCGAGCCTCAAGAGTGGGCTGGCGCATCTCAGAGTGTGCCGGCCTCCGACGAACGCGCATAACTCCGCACCGTTTGATGCTATTCCGGATTAACGTAGATAATCATTCCTAAAGGATGGGTTCTGCTGACTTTTTAGAAACCTTTTTAGAAAATCAGAAACGCCTAGTCACGAAGCTCCAAAAGAACAACACCGATGCCAAGAGTGATGTAAAAGCGAAGATCATAAGCGTCATGCGCAGCCCTTCTCTTCATGAGAGCCTGCGTTTGAGATTATTACTTCCCGTTTTTATCGCTGGGGGGCTAGAATATGTTTCGAAGCACATTGTCTTGATGGTATTTCTCACCGTAACGCCTTCGGAACACACGGTTCTGAAACAAAAATTTAGATGGCGCTTCAAACGACGGGAGACGGACTACAAGGGTGAGGGGGGGGGGTACCCCTTTCGAGGGAGGTTTACGACTGAGTTAATCTAGTCACGTGGCGGCCGCCATGTTGAATTCTGACGTAGCTGAGTTTAGGTGAAACATAGCAAATCACTTTATTTGGCCGATTAGAAGGCGCTACATCAATGGGTTTGTGCCAATAGTTCGACTCTTTTCTTGACTTCCTTTTTTTATTGTAGCAATGTTTAAACCGTTTACTTTGGTTTCGGTCGCCCAACCCAACTACGTCATATTTCAACATGGCAACCGCCACACGAAAACGGTTTATAGAGGCTCTCTTCAATGGCAACTTAATCCGCGTCACGTGACGCAGAACAATTTAAGATGAAAGCTCAGCAATCCTCGTCGCTGCCCCGAGACAAGGCGCCATGTTACGATGATGAAGCAGTGGGAGCACCGACTTGTCGCCTGTCTCCGCGTCCCCCACTTCTCGTCACGTCGAGGCTAGGATTGGCTGGTGGGCGCCGTCTGCTCGCTCGGGCGCCGGCTTCCTTCCTCGTTTCAATTTCCGGTTCCGGTTTCGGTCGAGTGGAAAGGAGGAGAGCGCAGAGCGTTTGGTGTGAACATCGCAGCACTCCTCCTCCTCATCTCTCTCTCTCTCTCTCTCTCTTTCCGTCTCTCACTCTGGACGTTAAAAAGAAGAGACTTGGAGAGAAATAATAAGGGCGGCAGAAATGAGCGACCTACAAGTTACAACAAGTGCGTGTCTGTTCGTTTGCGGATGTGAGCCTGCGTGTGTGGGTGTTTGTGCCTGCGCGTGTGACGCTATGTCTGAAATAAGAGTTGTGGCGCGGACTAGCTGGTGAACGTTCATACTTAAAAATAAAAAAACCGAGGTTGTGTTTGGCCATTTCCTTTCTCTTTCTCATTTTTTTTTTTTAGTATGGCGTTATGTCAGAGCCAATCAGAGCTCGGCGTACCGACGTCAGTGCAACGCATGCGCAAGAAGCAGACGAACTTCCGCTCCGCACACCCGGAGTACCGGGTATCGTCACCGGAAGTATCGGAACGATACGCCCTCCGCTACAAAGAAACCGCCACTGCGCCTGCACGCCGATGGCCTTGGCTGTAGAGTTCCGGGTAGCAGAGGGGCTTAGCGGAAGAGGAAACACGGTCAACTAAAACTCGCTAATAATGGCTATCGCTGTAAACTTCTCGGTTTATCCCGATTTTTACAAAAAAAAACGAAAAAACGCCTGGGCGGTCACTTTTCGGGGTTTATCGGTTATACACCGAAGACACGGGACCCTATTGATTTCACGGGTTGTTTCGCTGCGGGACCAGCAGTAGACGCGTCCGCCGAACGAAGCAGACTCGCGAAACCGGCCTGGCTTTGCAAGGATGGGGGGGGGGGGGGGGACCTCTTCGCCGGCGGCCCTCCCCCTTGAACGACGTCGTCTTGGCGTGATTCTCGATTCGACGGGAGGAAGTCGACTTGAGGGGCTTCTCGGACTTTCTCGGAGCCAGCGGGATTGCCGGCGAAAGGCACTCCGCGGGCTTCCTAGGGTTTTTCCGGAACGCCACGGAATTGCTGCTGCTGCTTGCCCCTGGACATTTTTCTTTCTTGTTTTCTAATTTTGTTCTAGGACAACGAAAAGAAAGGAAGAGTGAAAAGAGAAGGGGAAGGCTGAGGGGGGAGAGTTGGTAACTGTTGAGACATCACCCAGGTAGCACAGTTTTCTTTGAGAGAAAGATTTTACTTTTTTTTTGGTTTTAGGAAATTAGTGCCTTTGAAAGGCCCGAAGAAGTCCAGATAGAGCCAAAGTTGACCTTCTTTGGCCAGAGTCTGGGTATCTTGGCCCTGATTCGCCAAGCAAGGGTCAACGTTATCGCTTAATTGCAGGTAGTTCGGCGTTCGGCCGTCATCTGACACCGTTACGGCCTGAAATTGGCAAACAACAAGTACGGTGAAATGGAACACGCGTCTACGACAGGGAAGCTTAGCGTCCCATTCCGCCCACGCATTCAAACCGGTCCCGAAGTGGCAGCAAATGGCGTCACAAACGCCGGGAGCGTCGGGCTGCCGACTGTCGCGATCCTGGCGGATGGTCGTAGAAGTGCTGGCGAAAGGCACGAGCGAAATGTGAGTGTCGCCGTCGTCGTGGCGTCCCCCACGTTCTGGCTTACCTAAGCTTCTTTGGACTGTGATGCAGGCGAGCGACATCATGCAGCAGAACAAGCGTCTGTCGCATCCACCGCCGCTTCCGCGACGCCTGGCGGTGGGTACACACTTTTATGACGTCATCGGGTGGAAATCGAGGTACCCCTTTTTGGGGCGGACGCGGTAAGCACACCAGTCGAAGACGAGTTGCAGGCACCATACATCGAGTGCCGCGGAGTTGGGCTTCACTGCGTAGTTGCCTGTGTATTCGCCTGGCAACTTTGGGCCTAAATTGCCAAACAAGTGCCAGACTGAGGCGTTCACTGCTGGTATCTTCTGTTTGTAAGTGGCATCCGTGGCCCAAGTCGCGCACTTTGGCAGTAATGTGGCGAGCAAGAAAAAAAACGCCATTTACACGCCAAAGAAAATTACTATGGTCCTAACTAAGTACGATCGAACGACGAGATGCTCTAAAGCATAAGTCTGCAAACCCCGGCCCGCGTAAAAACAAAGCAGAACAAAAACACGGCGCCGCGACGCGCAGTAAAAGCACAAAGATATCAGAAAGAATGACAGAATACTGCATCAAAATGCAGGCTTTGCTATAAGTTATTGTAGATTTTTTTGTTTTTATTATTGACAATATCGCTTGCATCATCGAGGATGTAGCAGGAATACAAACACACACACCAATAATGAAGTGCTATCGCAAGAAAATTCCGGCACCGCTCTGCTTTACTGCAATGCATGCAATATTTTTTGTTTTTATTATTTACTAATATCGCTTGCATCATCGAGGATGTAGCAGGAGTACAAACACACACACCAATAATGAAGTGCTATCGCAAGAAAAATCTCGGCACTTGCCTGCTTTACTGCAATGCATGCAATAATTTTTAGGTTTTATTATTTACTAATATCGCTTACCATCATCGAGGATGTAGCAGGAGCACAAACAACACACCAATATTGCAGTGCTATCGCAAAGCAAAAAATCTCGGCAGCCGCTTTGCATTTACTGCAATGCATGCAATATTTTTTAGTTTTTATTATTTACTAATATCGCTTGCATCATCGAGGATGTAGCAGGAGTACAACACACACACCAATATTGAAGTGCTATCGCAAGAAAAATCTCGGCACCGCTCTGCTTTACTGCAATGCATGCAATATTTTTTAGTTTTTATTATTTACTAATATCGCTTGCATCATCGAGGATGTAGCAGGAGTACAAACACACACACCAATATTGAAGTGCTATCGCAAGAAAAAATCTCGGCACCGCTCTGCTTTACTGCAATGCATGCAATATTTTTGTTTTTATTATTTACTAATATCGCTTGCATCATCGAGGATGTAGCAGGAGTACAAACACACACACCAATATTGAAGTGCTATCGCAAGAAAAAATCTCGGCACCGCTCTGCTTTACTGCAATGCATGCAATATTTTTTTGTTTTATTATTTACTAATATCGCTTGCATCATCGAGGATGT
Source organism: Ixodes ricinus (assembly GCA_037355805.1). Taxonomy (NCBI): domain Eukaryota; kingdom Metazoa; phylum Arthropoda; class Arachnida; order Ixodida; family Ixodidae; genus Ixodes; species Ixodes ricinus. The sequence continues at coordinate 22,398 of JAZHYW010037695.1, forward strand.
AGCAGGAGTACAAACACACACACCAATATTGAAGTGCTATCGCAAGGAAAAAATCTCGGCACCGCTCTGCTTTACTGCAATGCATGCAATATTTTTTTTGTTTTTATTATTTACTAATATCGCTTGCATCATCGAGGATGTAGCAGGAGTACAAACACACACACCAATAATGAAGTGCTATCGCAAGAAAAATCTCAGCACCGCTCTGCTTTACTGCAATGCATGCAATATTTTTGTTTTTATTATTTACTAATATCGCTTGCATCATCGAGGATGTAGCAGGAGTGCAAACACACACACCAATAATGAAGTGCTATCGCAAGAAAAAATCTCGGCACCGCTCTGCTTTACTGCAATGCATGCAATATTTTTTTGTTTTTATTATTTACTAATATCGCTTGCATCATCGAGGATGTAGCAGGAGTACAAACACACACCAATAATGAAGTGCTATCGCAAGAAAAAATCTCGGCACCGCTCTGCTTTACTGCAATGCATGCAATATTTTTGTTTTTATTATTTACTAATTTCGCTTGCATCATCGAGGATGTAGCAGGAGTACAAACACACACACCAATAATGAAGTGCCATCGCAAGAAAAAATCTCGGCACCGCTCTGCTTTACTGCAATGCGTGCAATATTTTTTTGTTTTTATTATTTACTAATATCGCTTGCATCATCGAGTGATGTAGCAGGAGTACAAACACACACACCAATAATGAAGTGCTATCGCAAGAGAAAAAATCTCGGCACCGCTCTGCTTTACTGCAATGCATGCAATATTTTTTTGTTTTTATTATTTACTAATATCGCTTGCATCATCGAGGATGTAGCAGGAGTACAAACACACACACCAATAATGAAGTGCTATCGCAAGAAAAAATCTCGGCACCGCTCTGCTTCACTGCAATGCATGCAATATTTTAAGTAAAGTCAAGAACCTGTGTCACGAGCTGTGGCGGAAAAACAACACCCCGACTATGGAACGAATAGATAACATGGAAAAAAAAGATCAGTCACAGAAACTCATAAAAATCGAAAAAAAATCGAGTGTAAAACAACATTCGAACATGTTTTCTATTCGTAGCTATGTGTATATCTACGTTCAAAATTCCTTTGCGCTCTCATGTACTTCCGAAAGCCGCAGGCGTTCAGACGATTTTCCGTCGTTGCTTTATTTTTCTGTTGTCACTACATTTTGATTTTGGCGCCAAGCGCAGATTACCTCCGTCTTCAACTGCTAGGAGGCGGCACTTTCGCCACTCACCTCAACCGGTCTGTTTTGTTTGTTTCTGGCGCAATGAAACCTGTCTCGGAAGCAGAACTGTATCAGCAGCTCTTGGATGTTACGATCTAAAAACGTCTACTCTTTTTTTTAATACATGAAAACGGGTAGACGTGTTGACACATATTTTTTTAGTGTGAACTGCTTTATACCAACTTTTACACGAAAAACAAAATTACAAGAATATCTCTTGGTAGATTCTTGAGGAATGTGTTAGCATGACCCTTGGAAACGCGACACACGTCCCCCTTTAAGAAACACTAACGCTGACCTCTTCACTTTTTTTCCTTTCGCTTATTTTTTTTTTTGCTTCCTCTATTTTTGCTGTTTTTTTTTTGGCCTTGTTACGGGGTCAGTGTTAGCGTTTCCCAAGTGGGACGTGGGGCGTTTCCCAATGGTCATGCTAACGAATTTTCTAAGAATCCACCTGATGGATTTTCCTGTAATTTTGTCACCTCTTTTTGTACTCTCTGGTCGACGCCCTTGGGTACGGTCATCCATATCACTCGTGCAAAGAACCATATCCATACCACTCGTGGAAGAACCGTATCACTCGTGGAGGGAACCGCATCCATCGTTTTAACTACACACACACACGCATCACAGCCCACACACCGCTACTACTAAAACCCAGAGCGAAAAAAAACAAAGAAAAAACGGCGGCGGCAGAGCGGCAATTGTGCACGCACGCAAAGTGGCGTCACAAGGGCGGAGCGGGGGCGTGGACCACACCGTGGTGCAGCTGCTCAGTGAAAGGGGGGTGTCGCGGCGGGTCACGAGAGCGGGGGGGGGGTTAGAAGGCGCGGCGGGCTGCCGCCCGGGGTGCCGCTGACCTTAGTGACGTCACAGCACCCGTATTCCACCGCGCTGCGACGCAACACCTCAGAGGTTTAAAAATAAAAAATAAAGCCGTAGTGCTGAATGAGATGACGTCATCAGAGAAGGCCAACGCTGCACCCAGATTGACCAACCGGCGATTACGTCAACGTTCGGCTCAAAGTTCAAACTTGACTCGAAGTCGAGAGCTGACGCGGCACTCGTTTCTAATCTACGTCCAGCGTTGGCCTTCTCTGATGACGCGACCTCATTCAGCACTAAGGCTTTGTTATCTAGGGGGTGTGTTGAGCGGAGCCTCCTCCTCTCTTGCTCCGCGCCAGCTGTACGCGTGACTTTGACGAAAACTAAAGGGCTCGTTTCGACGAAAACCCGGCGGTGTCCTTCGGTTTGTCAGCCACGGGGAGAGAGGGAGAAGGAGCGGAGGAGGTTGACGCGTGTGACGTCAGCGCTTCGGACCAATGGGAGGGCCGTACGTGTCGCCCTCTCCCCTTCCTTCTCCCTCTCCCCCTGTAGCTGACAAACGAAAGACACCGCCGGGTTTTCGACAAAACAAGCGTTCCAACGCCAACGCATAAAAAAGAAAGAAGTTGTAGTTAGCGCTTAAGTCATTATTCATGTATGAACAAAGCAGAACAAAACAGTTACATCATGCAAAAAACACGGTGTTTGCTGCTTTAACGATGACAGAATTGGCTGTGGACACATCTTAAGCATGATCGAAACATGTGCTTGCTTCGAACATGGTTTGAAGCGTATGATATAAAAATTGTCTGCACACTGTGTTTTGTAAGAACGTACGAGGGAGGGACCCCCCCCAAAAAAAAACGAGATTTATTTTTAAAGTGTGTGTTTTTGTCTTTTACGCGTTCAAGTTTTTGGTCACCTTCGCGGCGCTTTCCGCTAGAAGCAATGCACGTGCCGAGACGTTTCTTCCAATGCTCAAAATATTATTTAAACTCGTAGATTTCGATGCATTTCGGTGCCTCTGCCGCTTTTTGTTACCCCCTTCCACATGGGCGAACTGTTCATTTTGATAACTTCGATTTTTTATATTTTATTTTTTATTCAGGAAACAAGATAGTCACACAATAACGAGGTCGGGTGAATAGGGCAGGATAGGGCACGGGTGTCATGCCGTTTTCTTTTTATCGAAACATTCCGAGGACAACTAAGCACTTCTATGAGTTGTGAATGCGAAAGCATGAATGTCGTTCTTCCGCTTCGCTTAGTTCGTCTGCGGCGTAGTGGCGTGGACGGCCACGTTTCGCTACTGCCGAGGTAGCGGCCGACAGCTGAGCGCGCGCTCTCGTGAAGTGGCCGCGCCGCGCTGAGCTCGGCCGTGCAACCTCTCCGGAGTTTGCCCGTGTGGGCTCTGCGGCCAGGCCCGCGCCTCATACCGGCGGCAATGCCGCTGCGTGCGCTAGCGCCGCCATGGAGAGGGCTTCTCTGGTGGCGTTTCTTGAAGCTACGCCGCGCGAGAGCCAATGGGAGCCTCGTTCCTTGAAACTATGACGCGCGCCAGCCAATGGGAGCCTATTTATCAGATTTCTGCTACAGATGACAGGCTTCGCTCCATTGGGACACGGGAAGGTGACGTTTGGCGCGGCTTCAAAAGCCGATGGCGTCGATTCGCTCCATGGGACGGTTAATGCCTTTCGCATCAAAACTGTTAAACACTCGGCGTGGTGAGGGTAGAATGACAACCACGCTGAGTGGTCGGCAGTTTTAACAGAATAAAACAGATTGGCCCCATGCCTCAACCTCCTCTATACACCCGACCTCGCCCCATGTGACTTTTTTGTTTTGTTTCCTTGAAGAAAACATAGTCCTCAGATTAAAACGTTTTGCCGATGTGCAAGAGGTGAAACAAAAAGCGGTAGAAGCAGGGATAACCATCAAAATCGATGTGTCTAAAGGCTATTTTTAAGCCTTGGAAGGAACGTCTCGACAAGTGTATTGTATTATGCGGAGAGTATTTTAAAGTGTCACTCAAATTTGAACATGCAAAAAAAAACACGTGAATCTGTAAAAAAAAAAATTCTGTAATTCTGCATGATATATTGGCAGTGTGAGCGCGGAGCAGGGGTCATACATTGGGCACTCTCTGGCCATCTCTAAGCTTGCTTCATAATTGGAACCGCACATACGTATAGGATGCCATCATGGGAACACGAGTGATTTCCCTCGGGCAGAGGGACTTGGGTCAATTCCTGTCCACCAACAACACGCGCCATTACCGGGATGTTTATTAGAATGTCGCGTTGTCTCATTTTTCGTGTCCGCTAAGAAGACCCGCCTGCATCCGCGCGCGGGCCCCCATTCCTCCGCCGCGACGTCTCGCGGAGAGAGCACACACTAGAGAGAAGCTTGGGTGTTGCGGCCCTCCTTCATTACTTTGAGACGACGGGCGAACCGGGGTTCAGTCTTGCGAGCGGTTTATCAGCGTCCGGCGATGCGTCGCTAATTCGGATTGGATCATTCCATCTTGCTCCTCCCAAGTGGAGGCTGGTTTTTGTCTCGGGTATCGGCATCAGGATAATCAGGGCTATTAGGCTGCCACCCTCCCCCCCCCTTTTACCCATTCCTTACTTTTATTTTTTGGTCTGGAGATTGTGCGTTGCGTCTCTTTAGGTTATGGCCTCTGTTTATATATCTATATATATTTTTATTCTTTCTAGTGAACTGGGGATTGTAGGATTAGAGAATATAGAAAGGAAATGGGGCAGCGAACAACTTGTACACGTACTTCTGTGGATTAGCCGAGAGTCTCGGAAGAAAAACAAAATGCGCTTGAACTGAATGCGCGGATGTATGTTTGGTGTTTAGAGGACACTATATGCTCGATGCCACGTCAAGAAGAAAAGGGGAAGCTTTGCGCATTATTCATGCTCTACGCGAAGTATAGTTCTTACGAGAATCGGTATAGTCGAAGGAGGAAATGCTGCTTTTGGCGTTCGATATCGTGTGTACGTCTCGAAAAAATGACCTAAAACTAATATATGGGATGCATGTATACACATATCTTAGTGGATCGCATGCTAGGGGAGGTTATTACCGTGCCGTAAACAGCCGGAGTTTTTATTTTTTTTTTTTTAGTACGGCTTTTGAGGGGGAACACGAATGCAGACCCTGCATTAGATTGAGAGCGATGACGGTAATAATTCGATAATGCTGTCGGTCAATACGACGACAAAACAAAAAAGAAAACAGTCCGCGCTGTCACAATGAGCATGATGAAAAGTCACGTGATACTGAGCAGACTGTTTTTAGTTAAGTGTAGATGTATATTTTCCCTCGTCATTCTCCCCCTAGATTGCAGCGACTGAATCTCCTGAGTGTTTTGCGGGAAAGTTGACGCTTCAGGTTTCTTAGAGTGCAGCAGAGGCGCGGGGATTCCAGCTGAACAATGTTGTACAGTTGCAAAGCCATATATTTTTTTTTCGTTGAACTTGAGCGTGTTTGCCTTTTGGAGCGGGTTGAAGATTCACGAATGATGACGTCCTGCGCCGGCCCCTTGAATCCTAGGTGTTTTCTTCTTTCTTTTTTTGTATTTTGTATTTCTTTATTTTCGCGTTTACGACCGAGAAAGTTACTGAAGTTTCCGGCGCAGACTTCATTACCCTCAGACAGTGTATATACGCAAGGCGTTACGAAAAGGGTCCGGTACAAGCAGTTCGAGCTTCTGTTGATCGAAAGATTTGGCAACACTGTTCTTCCCCTCAATAACGCATCGCAAGCTTGGGCGCTACTTCGCGTAGGTTGGGGGAGAATGGGAGACACTATATAAATCCCCGCAATCATGTGACTTTGGATGAGGAGCTCACGGAAATTAACTATACGCAGGCGCGAAACGTTAGTAGAAAAAAAGCCCTTGGACATCGGTAGTACCAATATCACCTAGACGGCAAGGCCTGCGCTATGGCGTCATCATTGGTGGATCCCAACGTTACTATATAAGGGTGTCCCAAGTCACCAGGCTCGATCTAGAATGGACCGTCAAATTCGATGCCTGCAAGTAGCAATCTAAACTTTTCGTCAAAAGTGTATTTTACAGGTCGAATTTTTCTGGTGGGGCGCGTTTGGAGCTCGTATTGATAGACGGCGCTACCTTTTTATTGAGACTGCTCGCGACCACCGTGGTTTATTAAGATGAACATGATCTTTTTTTTAAATGTACCTTTGATGTAATATTAAATGTAAACAATAAAATCAAACCATAAATTTAAGGAAAAAAACGCGTTAGCATAACAACGGTGTTTTTGCTGTCAACGGATTTCGTCTGCGTGTCGTCTGCTTTCTTTCGCTGGTCGGCTACATCTTCGAACGGTGCTCCTGACGCCATCTATCAATACGCGCGCCAAATACACCCCGCAACTTGACTCGGTCGTCTGCGTCGCCGTCCGGTGTTGACCCTGGCAAGTGTTTGGCACATATTTTTTCCATAAAGAGAGCTACGCTTTGTAACTGTACAAGCAAAACCGACCTGTGAAATACATCTTTGACGAAAAGTTTAGATTGCTACGTGCAGGCGTCGATATTTACGGTCCACTTTAGATCGAGCCTGGCGACTTGAAACATTCCATAGATTACTTCAGTTGTGGAACTCCCGCTGAGGGGGTACCGTCTCCCGCCGTCTGAAGCGCCATCTACAGTTCCGTTTCAAAGTGTGTATTCCATAGGGTACGGTCAAGGGCCCATCTGACGCTGTGTTGAAGAGCATATGTATTCCATAGAATACACTGTAGTTACCTTATATCACCCGTCCCCTTAAACGGAGACGTGTCGAACGACGGGAGACGGACCGTGGAGTGAGAAGGGGGGGGGTGCTGCTTCTCATGGAAGCAGCTTTATGGGCAGTTTCGTAAATGAGTTTGTCTGGTAACGTTGGTATATCCTAATCCCACCCCAAAGGGCAAATACTCTTAAGCATACGGGCAGCCTGGGGATATAAAGGATTGAACCATTGCTTGTAATCTACACTGCACAAGACCCATTCGCATTTAAACACGCACACCAGTAAAGGTGAATTACTCAGCGTGTTTTAGCGTGGATGGTTCTTGTGCGCTGCAGAAAACTTGAAGGACGCTTAAAGGCCGACTTACGAAACCATTTTCCGCAGGGTAGGAAAGTGCTCCCCAACGACCTTCGCTCCCTCCCCTCTCGCACTCCTTGCTCCTCCTCCCCTGAAAAGGGCGGGTCCGGAAGCTAGTCTCCGTGGAAAGGAGAAGGGGTTTCCTCCTTTCTGGGTGGCAAGGAGGAAACCTCTTCTCCCGCGGAAAATGGTTTTGTAGGTCGGCCTTTAAGCTTCGCCTTTAAGAGTGGAACGCGATAGCGTTAATGGGCCGAGTTTGCATCGCCTTCTCATTCGCTCCTCAAGCTCTTCCTGCCAGTGAGCAGGAAGTGGTGCGGACATGGAAGTGCGTAAGTAGCGTGTCTGGCTCGCAACCAAAAGGTCGTGGGTTCGAATCCCGCCTAAAATGTTTCAAATTATTCTTTATGTCAATTTAATTACTTTATAAAGTGAAATCGTTTGAGACATGCGGTTACCTTTAATTCCCATTACATGTCGTATGTTTTAATCACTGTCATTCCACTCGTGACGTAACGTTTTACGCGAGCGTTGTGGGTTGTTCGAAATTCCCGCGCGAGGTCATGTGCTGTGACGCCATGACCATATCGACCAATCAGGATTTTTCCTTCAAAACACCGCAGACGCCGGTTTTTCTGCTACACGAGCTCCTTGACGCTGTCGCGTTAATACAAGTAATATGAATAGCCATCTCGCCCTATCCTCCATCTTAAGACGTTGGACCGGGTTTGCCCGCATTTTAGATCATCCGATTATTCCCACCGCAAGAGTGCAAAAGCAAATGGCCAGCGCGAGCGGCGGCAGGCGGCCGGCGCGGAGAGTTTGGGTGCCTACATGTCTGTCTGTCTCAGGGTGAAGATATCCATGTTTGCCCTGAATCAGAGCCGTACATTGGGAGAGTTTGGCCAGTGGGTGTGGCGACGAAGGCGCGCGGAGAGGAGAAAGGTGGAAGGAAAGGGAGGAGAGCGCCGAAGGAGCGAGAGAGAAAGAAGACAGCAAAGAGGAAACGACCGCCGCTTTTCTGACGCAACGCTGTCGGAGAAGAGCTGCTGCGCTACGCGTCGTCTGCTACGGGCCGACTTCTTTTTCGCCTGAATAAACGCTGTTGTGGCCATACGTCGAGAAAACTTCATTTATTAGCTTTATAACCCACCGAGGAATAATAGTATATCCTTTTCTTGCCAGAGCCAGCGATATAAAAGGAAATAATCGAGATTTAGATGACGATCCAATGCATTCTGCCGGGAGAATGATCGAAGATGGCGGCCCTCCCCACTCAGCTGGGAGCAGCCGGGAGTTCACGCGCATGCGCCATGCGCTCTGCCCTGCGCCGCGTGCTGATTGGCTCGCTCGGGAGGAGCCGTCACGGCGGCGAGATCGTAGACTGACCAAACTCTCCCCATATACGGCTCTGCCCCTGAATGTGCCGGCGCGTGACGCTCTCGCACTCCGTGCGTGACTTGGGCGGTAAAATGGTGTCTACGCACAAGCCAAAGCTACGCGCTCGAGCTGAGTGACACCGGATTGCGCGCACTTCAAAATGCATAAAAATACGATTGGGCGGAAAATGGTTGAGATGTCACCACTCGAGAAAAAGCGCGCGAGTGTATAAAGGCACTCTAGCCCAAATGCTCTGGGGTCGTGGATCGCGGGCGATTAGAGTCAATAAATGACTACGTGTTGTTGAACCAGTGCGTTGTGTCATACTCCGAGGCGGGTAGCAGCAAGGGAAATCCCAGGAGCTCGACGAGAGTATACGCAGCTCGTAACGTTCGGTTTTGCACGTGCCACGTTCGAATACAAGCATCTGTCAGCATCTGTAGATGCGCAATAACAAAACGTCCGAACAAAACGGCCTCAGCGTCTTATTTAACATTCCTTTCAGCTTTATTAATTGTATGGCTTTCTTTCATAGCTTCGGTGAGCCCGCATGTTTCACTTTACACGATAACGAAGTCGAAGCTACTTGCAAAAGCGTGATCCCCTGATTGATGCTCGCACTGCACGAGCGCGCGTGCTTCGCAGGGACGCCAAATGCTCGGAGCTCGCTCTCGTAGCCTCTGCTACGCTGGCTCTTATAATGAAATGGAGTATAAAAAAAAACTGTAGTGGGGAAGCGTAATGACGCGTGTTCGACACGCGAGCCACAAGTATAATATTTTGCTCGCCTGGAGCGCTGCTCAAAATGTGAGAGCTACGAGCCTATGGCTATACTTCGTCTCACCCTATAGCATGGACTAACCGCGAAGGCTGTGCTAGCGCGAGGGGCCAGCCTTGACTGCCTTGACTAGAGCACTTACTGCACGAGCGCTCGTGCAGCCTCCGCGGCTTCATTCAAAGCGACTAGCTCGCGCCTTTAGCACGCGCGGCTAACAATAGTCCATACTAAGGTGAGACGAAGTATAGGTTGAGGCCCACCCACTAATCGGAGCTCGGTGATCTCACATCCCCCCGCGGGCTCTCGTCTCCTCTTCTCAATCAGCTTTTCCACTTTTCCTTCGCTTCCTCCTCTCCCCCTCCCACCTTGTACACCGTTGCTTGTTTCCTCCTCCCCCGTGGTGAGGAGGATCTTCTGCCTCGCAGAATCCCGAGTCTGGTCGCCGGCCTTTAGCAGGCATCAAATAGGCCAGTAGCTCTGTCGTTTTGGGCAAAGCTCCTGGCGATCGCAAGATCGAATGTTTTTAGGTCGCGTTCTGATTGCGCGTTCGCATAGCCTAAAGGCAATATGAAAGATAACATTAACAAATCAGCTGAAAGGAATGCATTCTTGGCGTTTCGGTAGGACGCTAAGGCTACAAGCAACACGTTTTTTGTTTATCTTTTTTTTTTTTTGACGCGCATGAACAGACGTTTACAGATGCTAGCATTCTAACGTGACTCGTGGATGCTCGAATGCTACAACGCCGCCAGAGCCGTATATTGGGAGAGTTTGGTCAATGGGCGGAGCAAAAGCCGCCGCCAGCGTCGAATGTTCCCCCTGCGGTTAGAGCGTAAACTCAAAGTGCGACACAGCGTCGACCAATCAGCAGACCGCGACCTCGACAGTATTGGAAACGACATTGAAAGAGTGAAAATAGAAGCGTTCAATCTCGGCGTCTTGGTGACAATGATCGTCAAGACACTTTCGTGTTGCCTTTTGCGACTGTCTCCTACAAAACGGTTTTATGTATGTTGTCTGCATAAAAAACGTATTATCAATTGAATTGAATAGCAAATAAGCTGCAATGATAGCAACTAGGCAGTTTGCCCTGGTTTGGAGCACACTTGCATTTATTCTACCGTTGAATATGGACGTGACGAAAACCTCACATGCACCAAGTTTTCAGTCGCCAAGAGTTATACCTTTTCACTCTAGCGACGCAAAAATGGCCCTAATTAGTCGAGTCGCATTTTTAGAGCTTACGACCACGCTAGGGTTGCTTCGCGGCCTGTGGTCATGGTGGAACCGTGACCACAGGCCGCGAAACAGCCCTTAGCGCCACCGTGACCACAGGCACAGTGGAACCGTCCACCGCTGCCTCGCGGCTGACCACGAGATGGTTGACCACGTAGATGCCAGTGAAAGGCCAAACTCTCCAACGCCGCCTTTGTGGTCCCGTCTTGCAGATGACAAAGGCAAGATTACACGGTCGAGTCTCGTGGACGCGCTCGCGTCCCTCGGCCGGGTGCAGCAGGCCTATAAAAGCTTGATCAACATTCACAGTCAGCGTACGAGTCGATTTAAACTCGCCGACTGGTACTAAGGGTTGAAACGGCCCCTGACATTGACCAAAGCACACACACACACACACACCAATAAATACGGAAAAATAAACACGAAATATATGGCTTTCTAAGCATTCTTGGTCGCCAAAGGACCGACAACTTTCGATCCCATCTGTAATAACCCGAGAAACCAATAACGCACACACCAGCAACACTGGAAACGTATTTAGTATTTTCCTGATACAGTAAGCCTGCCCAGAAAACAAATATATATATATATATTTATGTCACGCTTGAAGAAGAGGGTCCCCCTCCGAAACGTCGCGGTTTCTGTAACTTATACATGTTAAATTAAACCTTCCAAGTTTGTTTGACCTCGGTGGCATTTTATATATATACTATATTATATATATATATATATATATATACAAAAAGAAATAGGATTGGTCATCTTTGTCAATTGAGTTACGCGTATCTCGAGTTTATGGCCTCAATGTCGGGACGGGGGGGGGGGGGGGTGATTGCTGCGGTCACTCTCGAACGCAAATAAGAGCCGATGCTTTATGAGATACGTGGAACCGGATAACATCGCAGTTGGCCGGCTCTTTCTTTTCTCTTTTCTTTTCTAGCGAGAGCACGTTTTCACACTGGTGACGCTAGAAGTCGCAAATGTGGCTGTAAACGTTTACGACTGCCGACCCTTTTTTTTTTTCCCCATCCGCTCCCCGATGTTGTAAATATCCTCCCCGTCCATACGTCCTGCTCGGAGAAGTTTCGGTTTTTGGGGGTTCGCTCGTAGATGTTTAGACAGTTCCTTGGGGAAAAGGGGGGGGGGGACGATAGATATATAATGACTGGCGATTATTGGACCCTCGTTTACGACGAAATACGCCCCCGCGCATCACTCGCGGGGTGTGGGGACTCGGTTGGTGGTCGGGCTGATCTTATCTTGTTCGTCGAACGACAAGAAACAAGAAGTGCACAGACACAGCGCGCTTCGGATCAACCAACTCGTCCAACTTTCTGCCATGTTGACGCTTAAGGGCCCGGTCACACTGGAGCGACGGACAGTTTGTTTGTCTACCGACAAAAAAAGATATCGTCTTTTTGTTTAGATAGTTGCAACCTTCGGCGGTACCGCTCGTTGAAAAACATGCTCTTATTTGGCCAGCCCTGTAAAAATACCTCTCCGCGTATGGGGTATAGGATCATGGAAGCAGCGTTTATGGACGTTTCCGTAACTTAGTTAATCGAGTGACCTTGACTTGCAGTTTCTTAACAGGATCCATGAAACGTTTTTTCTGCTTTCGCCAAATACTAGTTAGAATCACTTTCTAACCATAATAACTGGATAAACTTGCCTTATATTTTTCTTTCTGAACAATGGTAGTTTAAAACAAAATCCAGAAATATGAGCATTGTTTATTCCTCAACTCGGAGCCAGAACAAGCGGTCACGTGGCATGGTTCCTATTTATAGGCCTATCCTATGCCGCCAACGGTAATTATGCCCACGCGCTGAGGTTGGCAGTGACATTAGGGTTGGCAAAGTGGAAAACGCGTGCTGAGCTCCATTCGTAGTTAGAGTTTGGCCATTACCATCACCGCAGTGGTTGTACACGAACCACTATACTTTGAGTGTCCGCTTGAGGCATGGATTGCTACGAGCCGAAGTCGAGTGCTAACCGCAGTTCTCGTGTCCAATCCACGAGCCGCGCTCGACTGTCGTCAGGCGGGTGGTTTCGATCCCACAATTACGCTGTCAAGCTTTGCGAAGGCGAGTCTAAAAGAAATAGCCCACCATCATCCTCGCCATTTCACCGCGACAAAGAAGCTTCAGAATCAGTGGTGGTCTGGGCGAGTCTACTTGGGCCAGACTAAGACCGGTACGCCTCGGCAAAGTCCTGAACATTCCAACCAGATATCGTTTCGTGACCCCTTTAAGGCTCGTGAAGTATGCATGAGTGATCGCAAGCCTGTCAAAAATACCTCAAGCCCATGCATGCTGCACGGACTAGCAGCATGCACGATCTTTTACAAATTGTGCAAGGGCGTAAGCTAAGACGCTAAGCTGAAATCGATAGCCATTGGCCAACATACCGAACTGCGGTGTATATTGGTTGCGTCGAACCGTAGAGCCCATTGTTCGAATACGATATCGGTCGCCAGCCAAAACACGACACCGTCGGCACTCTAATATTAGAACCCGTTGTTCGGGCGGGCTTTCTTCTTATACAACACATTCTTCCAGCCGCTCTTTTTTGTCCTTATTTCTTTCTCTGTCCCAGTCGTCTACAGCGATGACGGCAGTTTACACAACGGGGGCTAAGGTCTCACGCGGTTCTGGGGCAGCATATCGATGGTCGAGAAAAACAAAAGCTCTAAAGCACGCAGTCAAACGACAATGAGTGTGCCTATCTTTAGGATGTGACGTCGTCAAACCGGACGCCGATTATGTACAGTCTCCAACAATATAAAAGACCCATTCGACGATGGCCTTTTAGGCGGCTGTGCAGGATTCGGTTTGGCCGGATCTTCGTTGCTTCGGGTGATTAAATAAAGTAACCTTTGTTTGAACGCTTTAAAAAAATATCAGTCTGAATGATTTTTTTAATTATTTAATGTTACACTACTGCCAGCCCGTTTAGGAGCCAAGGCAGGGGTAGGCGACACAAAACAAAACAATTCATTCTAATTTCGTGCGCAGCACATCAGCACATTCAATAAAGAGGGAGTCTGCTCAGTGGCGACTTCGTGATGTCAGTCGGATCGCTCAAAAGTGGTAATCAAAATAGACCATTCTATACTTCGTTCAGCTTGCCAAGCAGCGTGCTCGCGCTTCACCGCCAGACGTACGTCGCGTTGTGCCCACTCGCGCTTGTAACAAAGTAAGAATAAGAAACACGAAATGGTAACAAAAGTAAGAGTCAGGTGGATATTAACTATCTTAGCGCGTCCGGTACAGGCCAAGAAGGCCGGTCATATATCAAAAGTAGCATGAATTCTGTTTCGCGTCTTGCGAGTAACGAGGATCTTGAGGATAGCAGTAGCTCACCTAACGGTCTCTTGTGTACTTCAATAGTGTCAGTGTTTATCGCTTCACAGCGCTTCTCAGCGATCGCTATACGCGCCCGGCAGACTTCATTGATTCGATGATCAACGCTGGCAAAGCTTCCAGCTTTACATTTTAGCGATCGAAAAAACGCCCATGGGCAAACGCCCGTATTCCCAACAATAGCCGTGTAATTTTCTTAAGACAGTTTTAATTTACGTCCGACCGCAACGCAGCGCCAAAAGTGCGTCGTCACCGTGCTCATTTTGGTTAAGGGTTTCATATCTAAAAATAATTCACGGACAGAAAAAAATAACGCATTATCACGACGTGTATTTACTGTGCGTTCTGGGTTTCGCAAACGGACAAAGACGAAAGCGAAGTTACGAAGCAGTTTTGAAGCCGCTTGATTAGCTTTGTCGGGTCTTCGCGTCGGGGATTTTCTTTTCTACTATTTTGTTTACAAAATGACTGAGAAATGTAGATGTTTGCCAACATACGGTGCTGCGGAACATTGTTCGAATCAACAAAGAGGTGTTTTTGTTTGTTTGTTTGTCTTGTTTGTTTTGTTTGCGGACAGTCAATGGTATGCTGGTCGTTCTGGATTGTGCCAAACACCCTGTGAAGCATCTTCTCCGCTCGCGAAGATGTGCTTGTTTACCAGGGAATATGATTCAAGCGACAAACAAAAACAACCGTCACCAACAAGCCACGAGACACGTGCAGCATGCGCGAGGGAAGATGTTTTTTTGGCAGGGCGTACGATCGGTCGGGCTTATTTTCCGAACACCGACACGCTGCAGGCCTGCAAAAGGTATCATGGCGTGCATGCTGCACGTGTCTGGGAGGTTGTCGTTGTCGGTTGTTTCCGTTTGTCGTTCTAGTGGGACTCGGGCATAAGAGAAATCGTGTTAATAAAATGTCAGCCGAAAGTTTCTTTTGTCTACTTTTTTTTCTAGTTTCGAATTAACATACGAAGTCGTACCTATGAGGTTAATGTAATGAGTCACTCAAAGGATGAGAACTATACTCCGTTCACCCTTGCTGAGACTAGAAGCTCCGCCTTCAGCGCGAGCTCGCTGGCATCCGCACTACAGAATCCCATGGACAGAGGAGCCTGATGGGCTGTATTCCATAGGATCACAAAGTAGGACATGACTGAAGCGACTTAGCACGCACAGCACCAAGTTGTTGGCCTATAGGGGATAAGCGCAGTGCCTCGGTTGCTCGCGTGCCTGCGCGTTCACACCTGTGTTTTCAAGGGCAGAAAGCTTGCGCTGAAGGCGGAACCTGTGGTCTCAGCTCAAGGGTGAACGGAGTATAGACCTTTCCAATCTTAACGAAATCCCAGTCCAGCGTGCGATCTTCACAGACCAGCAAGTGCGTGTTCGTCGCTTCAGAGAGCGAGCAAAGCACGCGCCAAACGCACGAACACTCAAAAAAGCACCGGCCACATTTTTTTTTTTTTTTTTAAATTCTACACAAGGGGCAGCTGAGTCGTCCCACTCTCTAGCGCAAGCTTCCCATCCTCGCAGACACTTCGGCGCCTCGTGAGCCTCGAGTGTGTACGCGCCGCGGAAGCACGCCGGAAGGCCATGAGCGCGGGCTGGGGGCCGTGGCGTTCGGAAGAGACTCCATTTCGTCCTTCGATGCCTTGTCGTTGACCATATGGTCCCTGCGTTTTCGCCCGCACTTCTTTACACAAGAACACGTTCTTGAATTTGAAGATCGCTCACCGGGTGCTTACGAAAATCATTCGATAGTTTAGCCATATGCTCCGTTGTTTCACATTAAGCATAGCCGACGCGACGAGCCCATCAGTCGACGAGCCCATCAAGCCGCGACTTCACGGCATTCGTCATCATCTTTCTGGGCGTGTGGTATACCATAACCTCCTATATACTGACAAAGCCTGGCAGATCGCCACGAGAAGCGGCCGCCGAAATGGAAAAGGTGGAGCGGCAGGCAACGGACGAGAGGAGAGCCACGTGACTGGCGCCCTGCTGCGGCGAGACGCCGAAACACACTTCTCCCGGAGCGAACAAGTGTTTTTCGGGCCCTCGCCGCTGCAAAAACTGTGCGCTGACGTCCAGGTTCCCCGAGAAATGGCTCTTTGATGCTCTGTGCTACCAGATCCTCGCGCTCCAAATCTGCGACCGGGCACTCTATGGCCCCGTCGTTGAACTGCCAGGCTTTGTGAGTATAGAGGAGGCTATGGTGATACTACCATCTACTATAGTCACAGACGAGACGAGAACGGTGGGGAGGGGCTTCAGGTGTCCCGCGTCCAGCGCGAGCTTCCCACCTTCGACAACGCTTGGGCGTCTCGTGCACTTGGAGCGCGCGCTTGCGCAGCCGAAGCACGACGGAAGGCATGGAGCCCGTGCTGGCGGCCGCAGGCGCTCGAAAGGACACCCTGATTTTCTCACTCGGTCAACAGTGACTATAAACCGGTCAACCGTTGTGAACGCGCAAGGACATTTCTTCTTTCAGCACCTACGTCCGCGTTTTTTTTTGTCTGCTAGCTTTTGACTGTGCTCGGACGTACGGTGAATTAAATCATAGGCCACACAGAAGGGGACGACACCTCTGACATCGCCATTTTTTTTTTATATACACATGTATCTTAAAAATTGTTTACAATGTCTGCTTTGCAGAGTTCCTTGTCGGAAGTTGACATCGTCAGCATCGTCGTCACAAGGACGGTCCTCGTCGTCCTTCCTTTTTTAGGGGACGGGGGGGGGGGGAAGGGGGGCGGAGCTTCACTTGAGGAGGGCGGTGCTTAGCTTGCCGGCTCCGCGGACGCAATTGGCCAGGCAGTTCCGGTGGTTCTCCTTGCACTGGCCGAATGAAGACTTCCGCTCCGCAGCTCTGCCACACTCGAACAAGTTTGTGACGCACGTGTCCACGTAGCAGCCTGAACAAATTATAAAAAAAGAAACAATAAAAGAGTTTTTTTAAACTATAGTCGGGACCTTTTGTATAGTCCGCAGCTACAAATATTGCGCCACTTTAAAATAAGTGCCTCAATCTACCGTGTAATAGACCCATTTCATCAGTGTGCGCCATTCTATAGCCGCTGCTCCAGTGTTATCCGAATCCGCCATTCTTTGATCGCGTACTTTGAGCCTGTAACGGACACGAGGACTGCATCTGCGTTCGGCAGGGACCCAAATCCAATCAAACGTCTGGCAAAAAAAAAAATGGCGCTCGCCAATGTTGCTTGATGATGTTTTGAAAGGGGTCTATTTAGAGTATGTCTCTAAATGCTGTGCATACGCCAGTGAAAAAAACAAAAGACATATATGTATTGGTACGACCAATAGACCGTTGTAGCACACGAAGGAACCATAGGAAGAGAAAATCTGAAAATAAGGTAGATTTATTAGCGCAATTCACAATTTTTACCTGGTTCGAGACAGTCTGCCTTGTCTTATACACCTATTATAATCATATGACGCATGAAATATGGTCGCTGCTGTGCACAACAGGTATTTAATTAAAATTTCGATTACTCTAAAAATTATTAAACGCAGCCGCGAGAAAACAATACAATTTATGCCTCGTCTGACAGGGAAAGTATGGTAGACAGCCATGGTCAAACAATCAATTGACCTCTGCGTTCTTCGTTAAGAAAAATACATATAATATTTCACTTCGTTATTTTATTTAAAGGGGCCCTGCAACACCTTTTTGACTGGTTTTTAATTTGCACCAAACTTAAGCGCACTGAATGTAGTAACTTAATGAAGCTTTTCTTTTCGCAAAATTCGCTTTATTTCAAAAGTTATAGGCAAATTAGAATTACAAAAACAAGCAAAGAATAACCTCCTTCATGACGTCGTAGGTCCTGGCTTGAGTGGCCGTGAACTAGACGAGGGATAGTGAGCTCATCGAGCTATCACGGCTGCCGCACTCCGTGTCGACGGCTCGAGAGGGCGCCACTAAAGCGTGTGTTGGATAGGCTGTATGAAGCGGGCGGCCAGGGCGGCTCGCATTGCATTTGCTGCGCGATTAAAGACTATTTCGGCATAACACTTCATTGGCCAGAAACGACAGCAAACACGGGGTAAAGATCAGTACAGAACGGGAGCCACTTCGCGCTGCCATACCGCCAAATGGCCTTTCTACGCTCCGGGACCTTTCTACGCTCGCCGTTCGTCGGCGCCTCATCCCACTAGCCCGACTAGCCCTTTCTAATATGCGCCGCTTTTTCCGCCGCTTGGTGGCAGGTATGTCGACGGGTCATTTCTTGTTTCCGTACTTTATAAACTGCATTTGTTTCTTTTCTGATCTAAAATACTGAACAAAAACTACTTTCATACATAATTGAAACGGTTCGCGACACTTATATTTTGTATCTCGACTAAAAGAAAAAGCTTTTAGCGGCTCTGACCAGTAGTAAGCCCAGGACCAAAAACGTCACATTTTGCGCGCTTTCGGTACCGCGGGTCGCCCTCGTCGGTGGAGGAGGTTTCCGCGTTGTCCGGTTAAAATATGACGCGCTGATATTTAGTTACTCTCTCCGTGCCCGCTGGCTTGCCCGAACCCCAAGAGACGTGGAAACCGCAAAAAAGGTAGACGCTTAAATATGATTGCAGGGCCCCTTTAATATGATAGAGATTTTCTGAGTTAATTTTTTTATTTATTTCAATAGGATATTTACACATTTTTTATCATTCTTATTTCCGTTCCTTAGATGATCAGAGGCTCAAAAAAATATAAACAGCCCTCATATGAAAGCTTTTTAGCCAAAGGGTGCTACAGGATGCATTGACTCCAAGCTGCTATTTTTAAAATCCTGAATGGAGTCGACATACCCACGGGACCGACCAAAACATCGCTACTTTTCATTTTTCCAACTTTTCGGCTCTGGTCATCGACACCACCATTCAACCGCTATTTATGTTTCCGGAAACCAAACAACAAAAGAAAAACCTAAAAGCTGCTTTGGGCGGTGCCACTTAGGAAAGATCAAATTTCTTCTGACGGGTAGCACACGACACCGATTTC
Source organism: Ixodes ricinus (assembly GCA_037355805.1). Taxonomy (NCBI): domain Eukaryota; kingdom Metazoa; phylum Arthropoda; class Arachnida; order Ixodida; family Ixodidae; genus Ixodes; species Ixodes ricinus. The sequence continues at coordinate 41,379 of JAZHYW010037695.1, forward strand.
TATTTCGGGTCTCGACAAACAAACTCTTTCGGGTTGTTCACGATCATCACAAAAGCCACGTGCAGAAGACGAACAATGGGAAGGATTATCATCTGAACAAACGTCAAAACATTAAAAAACACCAGGCAAAGTTGGTTTCTTTTTTTTTTTTTAAGCATGCGATAAGGTACATTTGCGAGTTTTTAGCGCATTTCATTTTTTAATCTGTCTTTTTCTTATCAGCCTAAAACGATTATTAAACGTTTTTTTTCTTGATTTCACGAAATACTGAATAGAATTAATACCTAATAGAGCTTTCCTACTGAAAAAGAATTGTATGTGATTTGTCCTATGAGCCTATCAGAACTTATACAAGGTATATAGTGTTTACGTCTCTTCTTGTCCTTGTTTTTTCGGCGCCTGTCTTCGATCATGAACCAACTGGCCCAAATTGACATCTTTATACAGGGTATCTTTTATAGGCTTAACAGATTTGTTTAAAAAAGTAATGAAAGCTATACTTATGAGGTATGTACGTAGGTGAGTTATGTAGCCAGGACGACATAATAAACAGGGGGATAATAATATAATACAAATTATTATTATTATTATTATTTTCATTTAAAGAAACAAATGGTTCAGCAAACGAGAAAAAGCTTCAATAAAAGGTTTGACTGGTTCTCAGCCCCATCGGCAGTCATTGAACAAAGAGTTTTTGTGCAATAAAAACAAAGAACAATGATATACAGAAAATCATACATTCGTTGCTAATGTATTTATAGTATATAATGTATAATTTAGAATATAATGTAGAATAGCAGAAACAAGACAGAAAGTTCAAATATGTAAATAGATGCTGCGCAACTCTTTAGGAGATAACGTTTCTAGATCTTAATTTTTTCTTCAAAGCTGTTTAGAAGCGTAGGACTTTAATACCGAAATCTGCTGCCCATGATTTGACCTGCATGGCCAATATTGACTAATATTTGCATGACCAATATTCATTATGCTGGGTCAAATAAGCCGTATTAGTTTTTTTATATATAATGCAGCTTTCTCGTTGAAAATAACACAAATCCTTTTTCTGTTTTTGTTCATAATGGTCATTAGAAGTCTATAATCACAGAGGTTATAGAATTTTTAACATTTGCAGATTACTTAACATGGTCTCACTGTGATAGTCATAAGGTGCGCAAAAAGTGGCTCCCAACATTTTTTTTTTTTTAGACAGTTATTTTTTGGGGGGGGGGTTGGATGCCGTGGTTGTGCCTCTGAGAAGATTGCAATAACTCAAAATCAAGTAAAACAAGGCATTGAAGAAAACAATTTCACGCGAAATAGTAGAATTTGTATGTGGCAATAAGGCGACTAATCGTCGCAATAAGTCTAATAATGAAATAAAAATTGTTAATCACCTTTGTAATTAATGAAAATAAACGTGGAGTTCTAATTAGAAACTTGTTGAGCGTCATTGAAGACCACTAAATCAGTAAATTTCAGAAAGACTTTGAGCTCGTGGTAAGTGGCAGTAGTGGGCCGACGTTGCTCATGCAACTGGCAGAAAGCTCAGCGGCAAGGAAACGCAGACGAGAAGAGGCGCAAAAACCCCGATGGCGCGTCATCGCACCTGCTGCACGAGTGCTAACTCTAGCGTCCCTCCTCGCTTCCCACGTGATCCAAGTCTTTCGAAAATCAGGGACTTTTAGCAAACCGTCACCGGTGTTCCGCGCACCGCACTACTAAAGACTTTCAAGCATGCTTCTAAGCGCACGCCCGAGTGGTACCGTGACCAGGGGGCGCGCGATTAAGAGCACGCTTCAAAGGCTCCGGTAGTGCCATACGCGGAACAGGGTAACGGTTTGCTGAAAAGTACCCAAGGACTGATTTAGTGGTTTTCGATGACGCTCAGCAACTTCCTTATCAAAACCGCATGGTTATTTTCAATAATTAAAAAACAAAGTTATCCGACATGTTTTCGTTAATTAGCCAACTTATTGCGACGATTTAGTCCCCTATGTTATGTCCCCCATGCTCTATAACTCACCTGCACACACCGCATACTGAAGCTTTCACGTTTTTTTTTAATATATACAAGTATCTAAAGCCTGCAGAGAAACCCTGAAGAAATTCTATAAGGGGTATAAAAGTTATCATATGACCTTGTTTTTTTTTTCACGTTTAGTAGACGCATTTATTAAAGGGCCCTGTGGCCGAGTGTTTTAGCCTAGCGCAGCTCACAGCACGTGAAACTAAAGCTTGCGTTGCAGAACCCAGGGATCCTGGGCTCAATCCCTCCCCGACTCACTTCTATCTGGAACAAGCATCGTACTGGCGTGCGGTCGTGTATCATCACTGCGTGATGCCCGTATGCAGTCCCCGGGTTATCAGTGATACCCCACTGGCTAGAATTCTCATAGGAGACGCCAAATGCACACTAATTTCCCGCCATCTATATGCAAACTTACAACAAAATTTTTTTACACATGTATACTTTTTTTTTAGTAGGGTAGGAATATAAAAGGTTTGTGTTTCCACTCGGCTCTCTGTGCTAAATGTTAAAAACACAAAATAAAGTCGAAAAGGATCGTCCTGATCAGCTCGCGGTCAGAACAGGCTCTCATTTTTTTCCCTCAATGCACGCGCGCCTGAGTCGGCAATGCACGTGCTCGAACTAAAACATATATATATATATATATATATATATATATATATATATATATATATATATATATATATATATATATATATATATATATATATATATATATGCAGTTCGGCAATTTCCGTCACCGCTCTAATTGGCCACGAACGTGAACCCGAATGTCTTCCGGCGGATTGATTAGTTACCGAACGCAAGCCGATCGGTGACGAAGTGCTCGTATTTAATCCGTGAGCAGCATTCGCCCGCTTTGTGGACTTTATTTTGAAATAAACAAAATAGCAAAACTCACATTTCTGGTTTCTTGCCCTCATACGCGAGTGTTCCACCACGTGATATGCAGTTATTAAGACTTTAACTCTGACATTCCTTTTGGTGCCATTAGCATCCTGTTACTTTAGCAATGCTCTGACCGATAGTGATCGTGGTGACGACGGTGAGAAGTAACGTATTCACGTAAAAAGTGCTCGAAGTGAGGTGCGAACGTAAATATCGAAATAGGCGGATTATCCCAACAAAACGTACCTTGGTATCATCTCATTCTCGCTACAGGTATCTTCGATCGAACTCCGATCAATACAATAAGAACTTATAGCGCAGCTAAAAAAGAAATAAAGTCGCCGTTTAGTTCGAGACGCAGTTAACGTTGTGATCACCAACGGAGCAGTTTCCCTCTAGTGTCTACCACTTATCAAAGGTATACAAAAATATTTAGATGGAGCCAGATCAAATATTTCCCAAACTTCCGCCGGATACGAGGCCATTGAAGGACAACAGCGTATAGATGTGAAACAAAAATTCCGGTTATCATCTGAAAGTAAAACAAGAAGAGCAATAAAGAAGATAATTGGGATGAGTCTTACCCACTGCAGAAACAGCCAAGGCGCAGAGGGGAATCTCTTGCTCGAATCCGACGGACACTAAAATAAATATTTAAAAAAAGCTATGTGACCGTTCATTATTTGGCAATATTTCATTCGCATGTGTCATTAGGTTGGGACCTAGTCCCACAACATAGGTGTTGACCGAAGATCCGCATTTAGGCAATGAGTAACCTTTTATCGTGTAACGAGGAAGCGGAACACGCGTACTCTAGGTATACGGCAGCGGCTGTACTACGTAGTGAGGTTTCAGAGTATTTTCAATCGCTCGATCAGTGTCACGTGGCTTATGAGTCGCGTTTGCAATACGAGTTACGAGTAGGTGACAAAAGCGTTCATCGTCTGCAAGCGCCTTCGCCCTTACGTCTCCTTTTCTCGCAACGCTAAAACACAACGTATGCGCACCTGCGACCAATCTTCGCAAAAGAAAACTTTCTCCATTATATGCATGCCAACGGTTTGATGCTCTTCTTAAAGCTTGACAAGAGAAGAAGTCGGGTCTGTCGAGATGTTTATGCCAGCTCGCGTTTCTTCGTGTCACCATTTAGAAATCCCGGATTTCTCTCTAATCTAAGCTCTCTAGGTACGCGCCGTGGATGTTCCCGATTCAGTGTGTGTCCCTCGTCCAAGGTTAGGCGCTCTGAAGCAACCACGTGCTCCTTGACTGACACGAGACTAGCTTTTGATCACGTGACTCCAGCCGTACGTTGTTTACTCCTAGCTTTAGAGCACGTTTTCAAAAGGCAAGTGAATGGCATTTTGGGCACATTGTCAGGAAGGCGCGACTCGTGTTTTGAAAACGGCATACAGGATCGCGTGGTTCTTAACGGTGTCCGCAGATGGCACCGGCGACTCGACGTCCATTCCCTTTCGAAAGTTGTCACACCCTAAATTCTGTACCCTATCAATTCACGAGCATCGTTCGCAGCGCCATCCCTGAGTGATGTCGCAGTGCGCTCTAATTTATGCGGTTTCACGGGCCTGGCCGTAGCATGGGAATTAGTTCGCTGCTCGAAACGGTTATCGCGAAACATGACATTGTGTTGTTCTTTTTGTTTTTGCCTCTTTTTTTTGTCATCAAATCTCTGTGCCTCCTCCATATCACTGTATGTCTCAGTTCGTTTGTCTTTTTTCTTTGTTTTTTTTTCTCATTTTCTTCTTGCAGGCAACGTAGTGATGAATGTTTACTTTTCTGCCTGAGATGTTACTTCGCACGAGCTCTATCTGCCACAGTAGTAGTTTAGTTTAGACATGGAGTCTGGAACACTTCTCCGACCGATGTGTTTAACGTCCTATCCTCGCCCACCCACCGAAAGTGCTCTGACCTTCTAAATTACCTCCCCAGTATATAGTTGAACAGCACGCCAAAGTCGAACAATCCGCATGTTCAAGAAAAGAGTAAAAGCGTATTTTTTTAGCCGCAGTGACATAAACTTACAATTCGTTTCCGCGAGTGCGAATGCCACCTACTATACTTCGTTTCACCGTATCTTGTACCGCAGCGAAGGCTAGAAGCGTGAGCTCATAGCGTTGGCAGCTGTCCTTGGTGCACGAGAGCGTGTGCCGCCGAGATGTGCTTTAGATGCAAGGAGCTCGCGCTTGTAGCCTTTCCTGCGCTACAACAAAAGCTGAAACAGAGCAAAGTGGCTACAGATTTTATAAAAAAAGGATAATGTTTTTGATTTTTTAAACATTGTTTAATTATGGCCATGTTGGATTAACTTGAGATTGGGATAGAAAAGAAACATCAAAACGTAGGAGAGATCAGAAAATAGACAGGACGACGTCTCACTGACAAAATAGATAGACGTAGTCCTGTCTATTTCCTGTCTCTTCTACGTTTTGACGTTTCTTCTCTACCCCAGTCTGAGGTTAATCCAACATGGTTAATATTCACCACCTCACCTGCACCCTTACGTTATGGTTTTGTTGTTGTTGTTTTTTAAGTAGTGAGTTTATTAATAATTGAATTGCTGAAGAAAAATTAAGCAGTGCCTTTCATGTATCTTTTTTTCTGTTGTTTGAATGCGAAGTGGATTATTTTAGATTAAAGCGTTTCGCTGACGTTGTATGTTAACGAGTGTGATGTTAATGATGTCGATGTGAATGATTTTGATTTGAAAGTTTTGATGACGTTGATAATTATTGCGATTACGATACTTAGCTCTTCTATTTTCTTTTTTATACTTACTCTGGTTCTGCATATTGTTGACTGCTGTAAAAGAAATGGAAGGCTAAAAGTTTAGTCAAAAAACTTCCTTGTCTTTTTTTTTTTTTTTGACGCAGCGTCTTTAGACACTATGCTTCTAGAAATAATCAGACTATTATTAAAGATTATACTTATACATTGATGTTGCAACAAATGACGTCAAAAACGCCGGAGTGTCATGCTGTCGGACGTTGCGATCCTGGCGGTTAAACCGTAGAAATTATGGGGGCGAAAAAAAAAAACAGGAGAGAACGCGAGTGGCATTTCGGTAGCATCTCAAAATCCTCGAGTGGTTTGAGTAAACCTTTATTCTTTTTTCACATATCCTACAAGTCACAAGACATACGTACGGATAAAGAAAAACAACAACTTACCGGTTTCTTGAGGTGTTGCGCGTTTGGACCACCAGGCTAACCAAAACAATACAAAAATGATATTAAAAAGCAAAAAAATCATCTACTACACGGAGACATTGGGTGGAACACATCCGTGATATCATAAATTTACAACTGACTACGACACAGATAACGCGATACTCGACCACAGTATTCGCAACTTTCGGCGATGGTGGTTCTATACCGCGGTATGAGGATCGCTCTACCTAGCTCCTGGTCGTTCGGCTTCAAAGCAAAGTGCTCGCTTACACCTCCTTGACGTAAGTACGCAGGTAAGGCTCCTACATCGCTCGTATTTCGCAGAATTCGAACCATATACGAACGCGTCGCAGACTGAACCTGATGCTGCTGTCCTACGACGATCATCCAGATGACAGCCATTTTTGACAGGAACTCGTAGACCGTCTGATGAGTCTGAGCGTTGCGAGGCCGTGGTATACGCCTCGGCAATGCTTGACTACCAGACGATCTCACCCGCATCCAGTCGGCAAGATGGCGTGCTCAGAGGCCGTATGCTATGCATACGTGCTATAGGTCGTGAAAGTTGCGAATTCTCGGCCACCGTATTCAGAGTTTAGCTGCCGGGTCACTCTTTGTCTTGTGGTCGTCGACAACTTAATAAAACGTGGCGTTATCCGAGTAAAATGGTAAAGAACGAATCAAAAAGTAAGCATGAAGGTAATAAGGCACTCCTGTGTTTCTTAAACTGTCAATAACAATAGTTTATTTTTTTGCAATTAGTGCAGCACTTATTGCTATTGTTTGTTCGTAATTCCGAATATCTGTATAGCCCAGGGTGGTGCGAATTTTCCAATTAAATATTTCGGGAGGTTTTGCGCTTCACTTTTGGTGTGCTGTGTGTGTGTGTGGTGTGCGTGTTGTGTGGTGAGTTTTTCAGTAGTTATCTACGTGATCAGGCGTATGGCTTTCCGTCAATGTTGCAAGCGCAACCTACTGGCGCGTTTTCCCCAAAAGAACGATAGAAATGCTTAGTAATCGTGCGTTCATATTAGTTATTTCATTCCAACGATGTGTGTGAGGCGTGCATTTGTGGCAAACATGGTCAGAAAAAAAATTCTGTCCCAAAGAATTTTGCAAACGTTTCAAGTTAGGCTAAACAGGCTACGTCCACGTCTGAATTCACAAACATCATTTCTTAGCAATTTAATCATGCATTTTTGCTATAAATCTAAATCCTGAGAAAACAATAATAAACTACACAGTTTTTGTTTCAACGCTTTTTTGCAATCTAGTAAAACCGCTTTGTACTTTATATATCTCGCGGGGAGTTTCCAGGTTTGTCTTATTAACATTCCTATGCGACGAGTATATTCACTCAAAACAATAGCTGTGCAATCACTTTCCTGCTAGAGAACGTAGGTGCCAATCACCACAAACAAAGAAATTATCCCAGCGAATAACGAAGGAAAACTACTAAATTTAAAAAGAAAAATTGGCAGCAGCTTTTACGCTTCAAAGTATTATAACGCATAAAATGTATTACAGGGAATTGGCGAGAAAATTGGTGCGTACACTTGACTCACATTTTCCCGCTAAATTTAGCGGGGAAACTGAATGGCTGTGTTATAGGCCACGGAAGGTCTGACCTGCCCAGCTTGATCTAGTGGGCAACTTGTTGATGCATAGGTCACGTGACGGCAATTTCTCACGGAAAACTGAATTGATGTTTTGGCTACAAGAGGGTAACTTCTTCCGCTAAATTTAGCGGAGAAACCGAGTTGACGTATATGTCGCATGCCGTCAATTACCCCATGGTATATAGGTCACGTGACGTCAGGTGACGTCATTTAAGGCCACTTTCCGTGCTCAAGTAGCGGAAAATTTACGGACGGACGGACGGACGGACGAAAATTGTGGGATTGAGGGGATAGCGTTAAAAAGCATTTCGTGATCTTTAAAAGCTATGTGCGCAGGTGAAAATAGAAAGTAAAACGTCATGTTTGATTGTTTTTGTTGGTACCTTATTTCTCGTGTCCCAGTTACGTATTCACATCCCAATCAATACTCTCGAGGATCATTCCGTTGTTCGCAAAGACCGGCTACCTGCGTGTTATGTAGAAAAGCGAGCGCACAGCCATTTATATTTAGTGATGCCGTCATCTCATTTATTTTATTTAAACATCTTAACTCAGACAATGCTTTAACTTTTTTTGTCATAGTTTTGCGAGCTGACGCCGTAGTATATTTTAGCACTACTCTGCACTTTGTTTAGATTATGCGTTGGTAGTCACGAGATAAAACTTTTGAATGAATTAATTAAGCAATTAATATTTACAGCTGCATCTAAATCTACCGTTTGAATGAATACTTGAGGACACATTTAGCTGCATCTGCGATAACATTCTATAATTTCTTTTGTAGAAACCGATAATGAATGGGAGGCACTTGCTGTTTCACTTTTTCGGTCTCCTTCCACGAGGTGTCGCGGACAGGCAGCCATGTCTTGGTCCAACGACGCTGCGTGTTTTCCGGAAAAGATGAGTGTTACAACGAGGTAAACAATGGCATGGTCGCAAGCCCGAGACTGGGGATACGGACAAGAGGACAAACACAACCCTCACCTATTGCTTCAGTAAAACAATATTTTTTTGCGGCGATAGGCATTGATTGGCAAGGTATACTAGCCGCGGATTCCGTGTGTGTTATCGTGTAGGCCTAAGCCACGACGCCGTGATGTTATTTGGAGTCACGCCACTTGATGTCATGGTGTCACGTGATGTCATTGTGTCACGTCACGTTACAGAGTCACGTGACTTATATGACGTCATTGTGACGTCATGGTAGGGTTGGGTCGGGTTAGGTTCGGTTAGGTCAGGGTTGGTTCAGGTTGGTTCGGGTCAGTCCGGGTCGGTCAGGTCGGGTCGGGTCGAGGTCGGGTCGGGTCGGGTCAGGTTGGGTCGGGTCGGGTTGGGTCAGGTCGGTCGGATCAGGCTCGAGATCAAGGTTAGCGTTAACCTTACCATTGGCGACCAGGATCTCAAAGTCAAGACGAAAGCCACCATGGCCCGACATATCTGACGACCTGCTCCACGGCGCGTTTTCCGCATGTCCTAGGTTTTTCTGAATAAAGCAGAAAAGCATCAAGATATAAATCGTACTAGTCCCATAAGTACAGCAAAACACCTTTTATGATTTGCGACGCATAATCCTAACTAAAAAAAACACTTAAGATACCTAAAATTGAAGTAACATCGATCTGGATGAGCATCGTACCGGCGTGCGGTCGTGTATCACTACTGCGTGGTGCACGTTAAAGACCCCAGGCTAGTGGTTGTACCGCACTGGCTAAATTGCTCATCTACAGCGAGTGACTCGTCGCAAGTTTAAACGGCTGACCAACTATCACGCTGTATAAATATCCCCACAACCCAATTTTTTTTTATGTAACAGATTTATAATTTAAATTTCTTATCTGTGGTTATGGCATGATTTAGTTTATGTAAAATACTTCATACTTTCTGCTCGATGGCATACGGCGCGCCTTCGTTTAAACTACCGACGCCGCGAAGTTCTGACAGGCTCCAGTTTCGCGGTCATCGGGAGCCGAGGCGCTGGCGCCATCTCTTGCAGGCGCGCGAAACTGAAAAGCAGACAAAGTTGATTTCAAATATTGTGCGCATAGCGTCAACCTGAGGTTCGCTAGAGTGCTTTAATGCTCGCAGGCTAAACCTAACCTTTAGAAAAGTTCGAGACACCCTTAAAAACAGACGTTTTCTTTTCCTTTGTTTGCTATAACTTTTCGGCCCGCTCAACATCTCAGCTGAGACTTTGTAACGTAAAGACGCCGCCAAAGCTAGCGCGCGAGCGGAGTAACACGTGAAGTTGAGTCTCATGCGCTAGCGCGCCCAGGCTTGGCAGGCTTTCTTTCATAAAGTCAATCACTCAGTCAGTCAATACTTCATTTCACATGAAGAGTTGAAGCAGTCAAAGCTAACACGCAGCCCCTATACTCCGTTTCACCTTATGTTGTACCACAGCGAAGGCTAGAAGCGCGAGCCCATAGCGCTGGCGGCTGCCCTTGGTGCACGGGCGTGTGCTGCCGTGATGTGCCCTAGACCAAAGAGCTCGCACTTGTAGCCTTTCCTGCGGTACAACACAAGGTGAGACAGAGTATAGCAGCCGCTCCTGGATATACCTCGTGCGGTCGTGTATCCCTAGGGTTTGATGCACTTTAAAGACCCCAAACTAGCAGTTCTACAGCACCTGCTAAATTTATTATCTACAGTGGGCAAACATATCGCCGTGTTTCTGGCAGACTAACCTCCCACTCTGCAAACAACTAAGGACTATTTACTCTTTTTTCCCTGGTGTACTTTCATGAATGGGTTCGCTCTGCATCCACAACAAGTCGTAATCATACTATCTGTGCAAGTTTAGTCGTTTTGTTTTGCCAGCAACGTATTGAACAAACTGAAACAGTTACCTCTCGTCGCGAAATATAATGTTCACGACATTAGGTAGTCGACGAACCTTTGCGCGTGCCTTCAACTTCCGCGCCATTATAACTCTAGAGCATTTCTATATTGCAGTTACTTTGTCAAAGAAAATAAAAGTGTATGTTGAAATTTGAAATATTTGAAAAAGTTGTTTCAAACGCCTTAATAAAGACATTTCAAGCAACAATCTTTTTAAATATCGCAGACTTTTGACTGTAAAAACAAACATTTTATGGTGAGGTTTTTAAAGTGTACTGAGAAACTCTATGAAAAAACAAACAAACATTTGCTTATGTCTTTTTGTATTTTTGAGCTTTATTGCGAGATTCTTTCAGTCAGAAGGCTTTTCTTTTACGGCCTCGAGATTCGTTTAGGTTTCAGAACACCAGAATAAAAAAATCGAACTTTTTCACGACAAAATATTGACTTCAAGCATTCATCGTTAGATTTAAAACGTCTTTTGAAGCGCTTTTCTATTGATTGTGTTACGCGTGTGTTCGAGAAACCTAATCGCCAGTGGGTATCAACATTAGAAAGCTTATTACATCGATTTCTGAAACCCCTTCAGGGTGTGAGCACGCGCACCTCGAAACATACTTCAGAGTTGTCGTGATCTCCGAAATGCTTCAGCAAAAACGATGCACGAAAACTTCCTACGCACAACTAGACACTGGCTCAAAACTGCACAGCACAAATGGGCAGGCGCGAGAGCGTCTGCCCATTTGTGCTAGATTGTCATTTTCAAAGTAAATAATTTCTAAAACCATACAGCTAATACCAGCCATACCCTGGCTTGCAGCTAACGCTACAATCGCGACAGTGCAAGACTTAGGCTTTCAAAACGTTCTTCCGCGAAACAAGGCGCTTGAACTAGGAAGACACGTCTCAAGACAGGTGCGCGAGCAACATGCCTTTCCAATTTTTACAAAACTAGGGCCCAGCGTGCGATCTCTAGTACCAGTACAAGATATCTAGACATAGTAATCAACAACCCAGCGTGCACTAGACTAGTACCAGGTCTTTAGATTTAGTGGCTCCAGTACCAGCCTGTGGTCCTGTTCACATTCCTTCGTGGTGCACATTAAATTACCCAGTTTAGCACTCGTACTACACTTGCTATTTCTTTTATCTAAAGCACGCAACAACATGGCAGTACGCCCTTCAAACACATAACGTCTTTTTAACTTGATTTAACTGGCGAATGCTGCATACCATACTCTTATTCACGCCAAGAACTGCAGCAAAAAACATTCCGGCTTCTCGCGGATCATAACTGATTTACTCCCGTATGAGGCGAATCGAGATTTATGTGAGTAAATTTTATATTCGTTTATCGTTATTTTATTAAGACATGCGTGTTTCAAACGCCGAAAGCATCGTTTCGTCCTCCAACAACCAAATCTTGCAAAATCTACTTCGTGCAGCGCATGAATAATGAACAAAACTGTTTGCTTGGTGTGCCGAGTGGCATTTGTTTGATCGACGCCTGTTGGCTAGAGTATGAACTTGACTAGTGTGGAACTTGAACACTCACCTTATGGCCCACGCTGAAATGAGGGAGCGCACGAACAATGTCTGCCGCCTGCTCGGACCGGTCAGACACGGACAAGCCCAGCGTCCAGCCTTTTATAAGACCGTTACGCCCCGCCACCTAAGCCCAGCGCCTTCACAACTAGCGGCCGATCACCATCAGAAACGTCGCTAGGCTTAGCGTTTTACCTAAGCCTACCGGCGCTCCGAGATGTTCTGTCCATCCGTGGCATTTAGGAATGGCGGTTAGGCTTAACTCATTAGGGAGGCTTTGGCCTGGGTGTCCAGACCCTTGATCCTGCCTTGGGCGGGCGACGGATTCCTTTAGTCGTGTCACCGCGGGTCCGGTGGTATGCATATTTTATCCGATTCCGAGCCGGACTCCCTTTCGGTTGCGACATTTGCGACTCTCCGGGAATCTTCGGGCACTTGTTCCAGAAATGGCGGTCGTTAATCTAAGAGGTACCAGATTGATCGCTACAGTTCTCTCTTGTTTGCAACATGAATAAGTGTAATTACCGTTAATGACACAAGCGCATCGCTCAGTCTGTCCTTGCAATGAGAACTTCAAAGAAATACAAATGTCCCTCTTCTCTTTTGCGTGATTTTGTTCGCTGTATATTTGTTTTAAATATTTTATTTACTATGAATGCCAGAATGCAAACGTGCCTCGAACAAACATAGATATAAAATGACCGCATCTCCACGTGGTGAATGATGTTGATTGGGGCGAAGCTCGGGTGGTGCTGATGATACTGATTTTGGTCATAGGTATTGCTGCTTGCTGTCGGCGTTGACGCTTTGCCGCCGCTTCCCGAGCTCTCAACTCCGGGTCCGCTTGGCGTTTTTGACGCTGTGCAGCAGCTTCTCGCGCCCTGGTCTCCGGAGCAGCTTGCTGTCTACGTAGACGCTGAGGCGCTGCATGCCGAGCTTTTCGGTCCTTTTCATTCATGGCAGTAGGAGAATGTGGTTTTCTTCTTTTTCTTTTTTAAGCAGACAGATGGGATGGCATCTCAGAACCCCTACTCTTTTTTTTCTTCTTTTTCTTTTTTCATAATTTTTTTCATCTTTTTTTTCCAATTTTTTTTTGCCCTACACGAGCACGTGAGCATGTGCTCACGTGCTCGTGAGCACGTGATCTCACGAGCAGAAGCACGAGCACCCGACGCCGGCCTATGGTGGCTATAGGGGTAGGTGTGCCGAGCTCTCCGCATTCTTGGATAGTTCCACGTGCCGCCGCTTCATGACGAAAAAGTGGCGCTGTAGCCAGGCTACCGGTGAATTTCTGCTCGAAGGGGCACGAGAGCGTCTCGTGCTGCGCGTGCTCATGCAGGACGCACTTGTACGCGTGGTGCCATTGTGCGCCGCACGATGGCACCAGGCGCAGGGTACCGGTGCCATCGGCGTCATGAACAAGTGGCATGCTATTGATGTTCTGTTCGGCACACCTCCCCTTACAGCCACCATAGCCGGCCTACGGCGGACTGGTGGACGGCGGACGGACATACGGACATGGCTAGCCCCTATTGGGGTATCCACACGAAGGAGAAATCCGCCACTTTCTTCCGCGGAACGCGCATCACGTGCAACATACGTCATCCCATTTTGACGCCTCGCGGCGCCGTTCTCCTCCGTGGCACGTGGCGGAGTTTTCGTTCCATCAGCTACGAAAGCTCTGCAGGTGCACGCGGCGGAGCCCGGGACGGAGTTTCCAGGGTCGTTGACGTCACGACATCCGTCCGCGGAGTTCTCCTTCGTGTGGATACCCCTTTATGGGGTATCCACACGAAGGAGAAATCCGCCACTTTCTTCCGCGGAACGCGCATCACGTGCAACATACGTCATCCCATTTTGACGCCTCGCGGCGCCGTTCTCCTCCGTGGCACGTGGCGGAGTTTTCGTTCCATCAGCACGAAAGCTCTGCAGGTGCACGCGGCGGAGCCCGGGACAGAGTTTCCCGGGTCGTTGACGTCACGACATCCGTCCGCGGAGTTCTCCTTCGTGTGGATACCCCATAAGGAGCTTCGCCCCTAAAACAAAATCGCAATCGTAAAGAAAGATTAGTGCGGCACATCCAATAGAGAGTAATCCAGCTCGCGCGCTTCTATAGAAACGCGGTGATTGAACAAGAAGGTCAGCCCGAACTCCCACTAAGCCCATTCCATCTTTCTGCCTGTACTGCGGATATGCAGCGCACAAAGAGGAAGTAAACCAAAGTAAACCATGAAACACCAACCACACAATTTGGCAACTGGACGCGGAAAACTTGGAGACAACCCCTATACTCCGTTTCATCTTATGTTGTACCGCAGCGAAGGCTAAGAAGCGCGAGCTCATAGCGTTGGCAGCTGCGCTTAGCGCACGCGAGCTTGTGCCGCCGAGATGTGCCCTATACTTCGTTTCAGCTTGCTGTCCAGACGCAGCCGATGCTACAAGCACGAGCGTGTGGCCCTGAACAGTGCCTGTAATGCACGAGCGCGCGTGCTTGTCAGGGGCGCTGGAAGCCCGGAGCTCGCGCTTGTAGCATCGGCTGCGTCTGGACACAAGCTGAAACGAAGTACAGAGCAAGGAGCTTGCGCTTGTAGCCTTTCCTGCGGTACAACACAAGGTGAAACAGAGTATAAAACTGCGTCATAAATATTTAAAAAAAGCAACATGAAAAATGCAAGACGGCAGCTGACGAGACCGGGCACAACTTCGGGTGTCCCTCTCGTCAAGAAATACCACAACTAAAAGAAGCCAATGACGTTCGTTTTCACATATAGCAACGTGTATTCGACGACTCGGCGTACTGCATACCGTAGGACTTCCATCCTCCAGGACACGTTCGTTGGCTGCTTAAGATTGGCTGATGTAGCAGTTTCGCGCCTTCCAATGCGGGGAGAAGCTGAGGGAGAGGAGGATTCGAATGACTAGTGGGTAGGCCAAAGCTAGCAGCTGCCTTTTCTCCACTGCACTCGTCGAACGCTTCAGAACGCGGAATGCCCGCGAATCAGCGTCAGAACGCCTAGTTCTGGGTGGAATGATTAGTGTATCGCAAAGCCAGCCGCCTTTCTCTCCACTGCACCAGTCAAACGCTTCAGAACGCGGAACGCCCGCGTACGGCGTTCCGCGTTATAACGCGTTTGACTGGTGCAGTCGAGAGAAAGACAGCTGGCTTTGCGTATACCCACTAATCATTCCAACCAGAACTGGGCGTTCTGACGTTCCCCGCGCGCACTCGTTTCCTCCTCTCCCTCACTTTCTGCCCGCATAGGAAGTTTAGCAGATCGTTCCGAGAACTCCGATAACAATACTCAATGGTGGGGGAGTTTGAGTAGATCATTCCGATAACCCCGAAAAACGATACCCGATAGTCCGGGGACACCATTGCGAACTCATCGTATATCGGTCTTGTTATCGGAGACATCGGTACAATCTAGCAAAACTTCCTATACTCCGTGTCACTAGTTGCGTGCAGTACAGGCGAAGGCATCGGCAGGAGAGGGGAGAAAGGAAAGCACTAGGAAGTCTGGGGACGTGGAGGGAAACCTCCTCTCCTCTCTAACGTTTCTAGTGCTCTCCTTTCTTCCTTCGCCCTCCTGTTCCCTCCTCTCCCGTCCCGCCTTCCTAGTGCTCGCCCTTCCTCTCTTTGCCTGGCGTTGCCTTCGCCTGCACTGCACACAACTAGTGACACGAAGTATAGTCCCCCAATGCCCTTGAGCCTCGGTCGTATCGTTATCGGAGTCATCGGAACGGATCTATTAAAACTCCCTGTTTAGTCAAAAGCGACGACGTTGTTGTTGTTGTTGTTCGTTCCTGGTGTTTCCCTTCGGTCTTCGCGAGCCGCAGTCGAGTAGACGGTCGGTGGCTGCGGCCGCGGCGCTGAGGGTTTCGCACAGCTTGCAGTCGGTTTGGTTAGCGTTCAGAGCGAGACTCGATTCGTGCGTCGAGGAGTAGTAGCTGCTCGAGACCAGGTCCGAGGCGTCCGCGCAAGGTCTGGCGCCCGACTGTCGGAACTCCGGTTTGGGGGTTGGAGCGAGAGGTCGCAGTCGCATCTGGGACAGCCGTTCTTGCCGGGCTTGCCCGCGAAGGCGGTCTCCTGATAGACAAAAGGGTCGGCCATCGGTTTGTCAGTGTTTCTGCTCTGAACTACAACAAACATTAAAACAAAATTAAGTTGCGTTGATAGAGCAGTTTAAAAGAACAGCAAAAAGAGTGCTACCTAGACTTGAGTTGTATTACTTCGTCTTGGTCTTTGTTTTCGACCCTTTTATATCTTTTTAAACACCAAGGCAAAGCCGAGCTTTGCGTTCAGCGCGACAACCAAAAACCGCCCGGTATGTTCTAGGATTTCCTAGGCTGCAAAAGGGCGCTTTTGTTCATGTCAGCCAGAAGTGTTGATCGATTGGTTCGCCTAGAAAACTTTTACCTTGTAATTTGCACGACAGAACGCATTCTATAGTCAGTTACAGGCTAAGAAAGGTTTTCGAGGAAAGGAAGGCTGGGGAGGAGGAAGCAGACGGAACGCTGGAGAGAGGAGGATGTTTCCTCTGTCCTCTCCAGCATTCCGTTTGCTTCCTTCTCCCCGCTTTCCTTTCCTCGAAACTTTTCTTAACCTGTAACTGACTATAGTGATTCACAACGAAAACAAAACGAACACAGAAGCCCTCTGTGGCACTCAAAACTGACAGTCACAACAAAAAAGTACAAACATGTATTGCAAAAAGCGAAAGAGTGCATGCAGGCGAGTTGGTTAGGAAACAGAATCTAAATCCTGAGACACGGAGGAAATAAAATAACGGACAAGAGGTGTCCGTCTTGTCTGTTATTCTTTTTTCATCCTTCGTGTCTCAGGGTTGAGATTATGGCAAAAAGTTCTTCGTTTTTGTCTTTTAAGTGACAGGACAAGAGGGCAATAACAAGGACCTTGTGAGTAAAAGATTCGTGACAAAATCCTTGTCTCAAAATATCACTGACAATCCTTTTCAGAAATATGTTTTCATCTTTTCTCCAGCGCAGCCCGCCGACAACATGGCCGGCTTGCCTCAATCACCATCTTAGCTTAGACTGTATGAAAGAAAGCCTGCCAAGCCTGGGGCGCGCCAGCGCTGGAGACTCGACTTCACGTGCCACTCCGCTCGTGTGCCGGCTTTGGTAGCGCCATAGCCTTCGATATACTGACAAAGCCTGGCAGATCGCCACGAGAAGCGGCCGCCGAAATCGAAAAGGTGGAGCGGCAGACAACGAATGAGAGGAGAGCCACGTGACTGGCGCCCCGCTGCGGCGAGACGCCGAGACACACTTCTCCCAAGCAAACAATTGTATTTTGGGTCCTCGCCGCTGCAAAAGCTGTGCGCTGACATCCAAGTTCCCCGAGAAATGGCTCTTTGATGCTCTGTGCTACCAGATCCTCCTGCCCCACATCTGCGACCGGGCACTCTATGGCTCCGTCATCGAACTGCCAGGCTTTGTGAGTATAGAGGAGGCTATGGTAGTGCGTATCTATAGCAAGCCGGCCATGTTGTCTTGACTGCATGTACTCGCGCCACGTCAGAAATTCGTCGGAACTGTAGAAAGCTCTTGCTGGAGCCAGGACCTCCTGTCATATTACCGAAGCTTTGAATTACTGTACAGGTAAGTGTCGGGAGGGAAGAGTACGTGTCAACCATAAATACCGTACCTCATCACGGTCGTCGCAAGGTGCTTTGTTCCTCCTGGTCCGTCTGGGCTGCTGTTTCTGGCGCTTGCGGGGCGCGTCCCTCACGAGGGTCAGGCTGGACTGGTGGCGGCCCTTGCCCGCGCCGTCCTGGAGGATGCATCGGAGCTCCGTGTTGAGGCTCGAGTCCGTGAAGACGATGCGGAAAGTGTTGCCGTCCTCGGCCTCTTCTTCGGGACCCAGAGACACCTGCGCTGCAGACGCGAGTCCCCATATCCCTCCATTTTCTTTTCTACGCGGGCGCCAGGAATGCGCACCATATGAATAATATGTACACAAAAAAAAATATCTCCACATATATGATTTTCAGCATATAGTCCTACGCAATCTTATTTGTACCGTTACCGAATTTTCATATGTTCGCGGCTTTTCCGTTGTTTCTTTTTTATGTTGAGAGCTCAGCTCAAAACTTGTCAGCTGTTCAAAGTGCATGTTAATTACCAGGATGTATTTCAATCTCGTATAGAAGTATCACTGGACGCCAACTTATGGGTGCTGGTAGACATACTCAGAACGAGCTCGCATTCTAAGCTGCCAAACAGCCTAATGTGCGAAATGCTGGTTGCAAAAGAACTGCGGATGCTCGTCGTGCACCGCTGAGCAGTCGCGCATACAGCTATGGTCGCCATGAATACTCCGTATGTAAACAAATACGAGAAAGGTGTATTTGTTTCTATGATAAGAACAAAAAATGGCATCGAAGGCCGAAAATAAATTGTAGTATACATTTTCTAGCAAGCGCCGTTGAACGATATAGATTACAAAACAACTGACGGTCCTATCGTTTCACAAAGCAGCTGCGCACTATTTTCTATTTTTTGCGTTTGCTATTACTGATTAAATCAATCACTCACAGTGAATGCGCCCTGTCCCTGAGCCTTTCTTTTTTGTGCGTGATTTGTTTAGCCGGTGATAATAAACCTATGACGATAACGGGCGCCGTGACTATGCACTTTTAGCGAGGCTTGATTACCTCCATTAGCTCGTCGCGTCAGCTTACGACCGTAATAAGTTTGATGCCTGTCCCATGGCAGCGCCATTACTACGTCGTGAATCTACGCTTTCATAATAATGGGTGTGTTCATCCTCATTGTTCCCACATTATTTTTCATCGCACGAAGCTCGGAGAGTGCCCTACACCTTACCGTGCTGGACATGCTTATCCTCCGTGGACTCGGAGACTCGCGAACGGCCACGTCTTGGACCTGGGACGCGGTGCATCTTCGCCGGTCGGACTTTGTCCTCCGCGCTTCCTTGTCTTCGAAACCCACCTGACCTGGACACTTGGATGAGCGGAACTTGTCCCGGCGTCCGGAATGGCAGACTGTTTTAACAGAAGGTAATACGGTGATTTCTTCCGTGCCCTTTTCGACAAAGACTTTCTTCCCATTGCCCGTCTTCCCGTTGTGGTGGTGGCGGTGGTCGTTGTCGTCTTCGGTAGAACTCTCTTCGTCCGATGATGTTTCGGAGTGAAGTTCAGTCGTAACGGCGGATAACGCTAAGTCCTTTCGCTTAGATGAATCGTCCCCGTGGTGTCGGGTGGTGTACCTGCAGTTGAAGTTGTGACGAGCGTAAGTAGTTTAAAGTCAGACGAGAACATGTTGCACACATCTCTACACGAAGCGCAAGGTCAGTGATGCAGGGAACGACTCCAGATGTTAGAATCCCTTCGAATATTGTCCGCGTCAAACAATAAAGATAAAACTACAATCAATTTAAGCACTGATGCTTTGTTGCAAGTGGACAAGGCGCAGCCATAACCAACATATACCACGGTTACTACTGAGAAGCTCCATTTCGTTTGTTCTCTTCAATTGCAGCTCGTGTCATCTTTTGTTTTGAAGGCACGCAGACGTGAAAGAAGTGGTAAACATGTTGATTGACTCGTTAATTATCGAAAGGTTTTGTTGTTTAAAACAGCAGGCAGCGATCGTTTTTCGTCCCACTCTTGATGCGAGCATTTAACCGAAATGTAGCTCGAGTGTGTGTTACATTCTGCCGATTCTTGGCGAAGAGAACGATGAATGGCTCTCTTTGAGAAGTTAAAAGAAGGAAACAATAGTTGTGTGATGCATATAACCTCCCCCATGTGGTAAAACCACTGTATTAAACTATCGTAAAAAGACCATGTTCCTCCGCCGCAATAACGTATATATCTATGGCAATATGTGGATATATTTTGTCTAGCAACGTTTTATTTTTGTACTCAGATTTGTTCGTACTAGTGAAGGTACACCCAATGTGTCTGCAAAGCAATATTACAAACACTGTTTAAAAACAAAATCCACAAACCTGACGTAACTGTGCTTTCGACGAAATCTTGGGGCCTCCATAGACTCCTTGCCCATTTCTCTTACGGCACGATGAGAATGTTTAGACAGTCTGCTGCGTCTTTCGCTCGGAGAGGCCCGTCCGTTTCTATCAGGATCATCTAACACTTGAGGTGACGATGTCTTCTTGAGGACGTGTTCCACCATGACCTTGTGCGGCTCCGGCAGTGAAACCCTAATGACTTGACTATCACCATGGAGTTCACATGTCTGACCGGTCTTCATGCAATGTACAAACTTGTCGCAGCTATCTTTCTTGTCGTCGAAAGGACAGTGACGATGTTCTAGAAGGTTCGAGAGGCTGTCTAAACCATTTGATCTGGGAAAGTTGAGCTCGAGCACATGCTTTTCGACAGTAGATTCAAGCTCACCTTGGTATTCACGTTGCGATACCTCCTGGACATTAGGCGTGTCCGCTTCTGGGGCCGGCGGGGTTTTCCTGGAATACTTTCTGGGATCCCAGACGTCTTCTTCAGAGAATCCTCATCGGATGAACTAGACTGTGGGGAGTCCGACGAGTAACTCGACTTGTACCTACTGAAGAACTCAGAGTTTTCGCGGCACTTGTCCTTGGGCACACGGTGGTCGAGGTTCTTGTCCTGCGGATGGGAATGTTTCCGGTCGCGGTGCTTCGGGAAATGTCTTCTACTGGGAACTCCCCTTGCCGCTGCCCTGTCATGGCAGGCTGGCTCGCTGACTGCGGTTGCTTGTCTTCCACATTGACGCCTGGTTTTTATGTTGCTCGACGTCGAACTGGTCTTGCCGCCTTCGTTGTTGCGGTGATGATGTCGATGATGATGATGGCGGTGGCGACGTCGGTGGCGGTTGCAGACGCCCGTCAACGACGCTGATCGGTTGTGTCGGCAACCGGAGGAAGCCGAGTGCTTGCGGTGACTGCACTTGTCTTTGTTCCGGCGGCACCTGCAATGGGACGACGACTCGGCTGGTTGCTGGATCTGAAATCTCAGGCCACGGTTCGCTTCATTCTTGTCTCCCTTGGGATCGTTTTCCTGAGTACAACAAAAGAACATACATACTTTTTATCAGTACATCCCTTGAGACGATAACCCCAATTTTACCAAGAGACCGATAACTTAAAAAAACTAAATAATATTTGGTGAACATACCGGTTCGCTGGATAAATTATCGAAGCCATTTTTCTCGTCTAATCTCCAAGTTAAATATCATTTACCATTTTGTTAAAACAGCTGAGACTGGGTGTGAAAAAACTTGAAACAACCAAAAGTAGAAGAGGTAGGGAAGAAGTTAGTCAGACGACGTCGTCTGACTGACTTCTTCCCTACCTCTTCTACCAGCAACAAAATGGTAAACTTACACCAGCTCCCCTGCACCCTTATTGTGTTTTCATTGTCATTTTCCATTATCGATTTATCATTCATCAGAATAAGCAGTTGATGAACCTTCGTAGAGGAAGTGTCTGGGGCACCTTAAGTAACGTAGAGCCTGAAACACTCAGCGCTTCTCTACTTAAGAATTATATTCGAAGAGCAAAATTCGTAAGTTGTGAAAATAGAGGAGGAACAGAGTCAGGGTGTCTAGCAAATTATTGTTTTGAAATTCCCTGATTTTTTCAGGTTTTCCCTGACAATTTCAGGTGAAATTTCCTGACCACTGTGGAGGCAGTTAAATATATAAGACCGTTACAACACAAGGCATTGAGTAATGTGAGGATCATTTTGCGTGGGTTTAATACAACTCGCATATTCAGAAATATTCGGGTTCGTCGAGTACGGATTAAACGAGCACTTTTTTGCCGCCGACATCGTCAGTGGAGACGCCACTTCCAGAAACACAATAAAAACACGACGCTCAACCACACACGTCAATAACCGAATGGCAGCATGGTCGCCAGATGCACACTTTCAAATACTTTCGGCTTAGATTGGATTGGGGTCTGCGGCTTTTCAATATGTTACTAAATCTAGTAGCTCTAACTGGATCTAGCCTAGTGTAGCGCCCCCAGACTCCAATTCAATTGAAGGCTTGGACTGTATTTCTCGGCTGTTGCCTTTGCATCAGGTATCACACTCTACATCGGGTGAGCAGAGCCCGCGCTCCGCTCTAAGCAGAATTTATTGCCCCTCTTTCTGCCCTCAAGTCCTCAAGTCTTTGCTCAGGGCACTCGATGTCGTTTTCAGCTCATTTTCCCTGACAGGGCTCGATTTTTAACAATATCCCTGACAATGCCCTGACTTTTCCTGGTAATTAAAATTTCCCTGACAATTCCCGGTTTGTCCGGTCGCTAGACACCCTGAGAGTGTTCTTGTGGTTTTACGACACGGTGGACATGAACTTACTGGGGACTGCGTGAACCGGGACTGGGCAGCGCTGATCTGGAGCTCCTGCAGGCATTGTATGTAGGGATTTTCTTGCAAATTGAATGGGAGGACTACAAGAATAGGCAACTGCCAATGCCCAGAGGATTGAGGCACGGGTGCCCCTTTCCCCTCTGCTCTGCATGCTGTATGGACCACCATTGGACGAAGCACTTGAGCAGTCCGAAAAAGGTTTCGACTTGTCATACAGGGTCGAAGGGGCATGGAAAGGACAGAAGGTACGGCACTTATGTGTGCCGATGATTTGGTGCTTCTTGCCGAAGCGCAAGGGGAATTGAAGGAGCTCCTGGACTTCTGTGGAGAGGTCGCTGCACGCCTCAAGCTGCGTTTCAAACAGAACAAGTGCGCGGTCCTAAGCTGAAAGGGGGGGCGGGGGGAGACACGGGATGTAAACCTACAGAGAGGGGCTCTGAAGATGAAAACACTACCAAATACTTGGGGTGACCATGACTGTGAGGCCAGACTATTAGAAAGTACATGACAAGAACACGAATGCAAAGGCCTTCAGGACAAAGAGAGTCTTGATAAAAAGACACGCTGGACGCACCATAGGTTCGATGTGGTGCGGGATCTGTGAAAAATGGTCATAGTCCTTGGTATCACTTATGTCCAATGGCAGTGCTCGTGGTCTCGTCGCCAACAAGGGAGTTACTGGAGAGGAGGCCGTGGGATGCAGGAAGGGGTGAGCAGGAGGGTGGGCACTGTTCTTGGGACCTGGCGGTCCCAAGAACAGTGCCCAACGAGGGTATCCAGGGGGACATAGGCTGGTCGTTTTTTGAAGCCAGTGTGGCCAGTTCCAAGGCGCTGTATGAGAGACGCATCTGCAGACACCTGGGGAGAACTGGGGCCACCGCACCCTGCGCTACCTTGTGTACAGGGAGAGAAGCACCAAGTTGACGCACCGGTTGCGAGGACTGCGAGACAGCCATGGCTTTGACCCTATCTGGCTCGAGACAGCGAGCGAGAACAAAGTGAGCTCGAAGGCATTCCGTGAGGACATCTGTGCGGTAGAGACTTAGAGGTGGAGGGCAAGCGCGTCGACCGAAGCTTCACTCGGAGTATACCAAACAGAGAGGACCACAAGAAGACGTCCCTGGCGCTATAACTCGGCAGGCAGAGGGCTCCTCGCCGGAGCTCCCATTAGAACTTTGCGAACCTGGATGTGGTGGGCCAGCAGTTGACGCAGAGACTGGTCGACGCGTGCAGACTCTATGAACGAACCGAAGAGACGACGGACCACCTGGTGCTGGGGTGCCAGACCATCGGGCCAGACCGCCTGACGACGTCGTTGCCGGTTTCGTTTGGTTTCCGAGGCGATGGTGACGAAGAGAGAAGAGGAGCCAGGTGGATACCCCATCGGCGATGGAGATCACGAAGCACTGACTCGATTACTGGTGGAGGGGGACGGGTCGGCGGAGGGAGGGTAAGGGCAGGCAACAAGTCATGGAGCGGGGCGTGAACCAACCTGACGGGCCAACAGAGCTCCAAGCAGTAGCCGAAGTCGCAGAGAAGGCAACTGGCTAGATCCGGTAAAACTGTGATCACGCGACACAAAGGGGAAAGCCGTAAAATTCAAATCCAAAATCAAAGACAAAGCGATTAAAAAACTAAACACGTACAGAAAAAAGATTCCACAAAGGTTTTTTCAGCTTATTTCAGTAGCACACATAAAAGCAAAAAATAGCTTTTCTCGCTTTTCCCGATTGCGCGAAGTTCAGTGTACCTGCAAGCGTGTATATCAAACTTAACAAGGTGATAGCTGTTTAATAAAAATAGCAATGCATAACATAGTCACTCTTTTCCGGAGTTTCGTTGAGTTCCAGGCTACTATTCAGTTACTGCAAAACCTTTACTGTTCGCGAGCCCTTAATTTTCGCGAATTTCGCAGAATTGAAAAATTCGCGAAATTTAAGGGCACGCGAAAATCTTGATCTTTAAGAGTTTCAATGCAGGCAACTGGAATTCGCAGAAATTTAGTGGCCGCGATTCTGTCCTTTGTGACCGATTCGCGAAAAATAGGGGCCGCGAAATAAAGTGTTTTACAGTATCTTTATGTCTTTAACAAAAAAAAAAAAAACTAAAGCATGTTTATTTGCAATGAGGCCAGGCTAGCCATATATTATTTAGATTCGTTTGTGTTTCTGATTTATAGCGGACACTCAAACGATACCTATATAGGATGCTTTAGCCCTGACGATGAAAGAAAATTTAACTTGAAAATTGTGTTTCATATCTAGCAGATACTCCATATCAGTTAGATGGCGCTGGTGATACTGAGGAGCGATCTGCCAGCGCAATTTACAGACAATTACGAATAACCTCAAAGGGGCCCTGCAATAATATTCGCTTGGAATCTGCTTCACTTTACACGAGCTTACTGGCACTAGTGGGATCCAAGTATACTCAGTCACGCAACGCCACTGACCGAGAGACTCCTTTGTTGCGGTGTAAGTTCATGAGAAAAAGCAAGCGTCTTCTTTCAATCTCTCCTTCGCAAACCTTCATGGCGTACCTAAGGGCCGCAGTTTCGGCAAAGTACCCCGCAGTGACGATATTTAAATGGGGCTCATAGATTGGACGCGAGCATTGCGTGAGTACTCGATTTGGGCTCGTTATAACCAATAGCTCGACAAGCATTCGGGTAGTTCGATTGCTGCAATGACGACAATCGAGTGTTCAATTGCTGCAATGACGACAATAGCAGAACCATAACAATGTCTGGAACTCAGCACGTATCCTGTGCTTTGCTAACCCAAGCGCATGGCTACGATTAACACTGGCGGCATATAATCGGCTCCAGATCACGTGGCCGCTTGTCCTGGCTGCGAGTTGGAACGGTGAACGCAGCTTGTGTTTCTTTAATTTCTTTCTGCGACTTCTGCTGCGTCTGCTGAAACGCGAACGCCTGTTTCATTGATCATTAACGTCGGGGATTCGTTCTAAGCGGTATTTCTGCAAAAGTAAAAAGATCGTTGCATCACCCCTTTAATGATTCGTAGATCAAGGATCAGTTCACCGCTGAAATTAAAAGCTTTGGCTAGGTGGCGCAAGTTACCGACCCATTAAGAAGGTTCATCCGCTCCGTACATCTATTCATCCATCGATCCGAGTGTTACTTATAACAAAGCCCAGCATTGTGCGTTTGTGTTAGCAGGCGTAGTCCGCTAAACGATTGAACATTGCATCGGTCTGACACAAGTGTTGTTTTACAGCGGAGCTGTTAAGGGCTAGTTTCCCCAGAATCGTGTCCCCGGCAAAGAAATGAAGACACCGAACTCTGGACACCTACCGCCATCTATGAGCGACGGCGGCAAGCCACGTATCTGGTTGACGCCGTCGCTCATAGATGGCGGCAGCCTTTCCACTCTGGCTTGCCGACTTGCGGCCGGCCATTACTTTCCATTGTGCAGCTTCGCTGGTCTTCCTTCTTCACCAGAGTGGAAAAGCTGAAAGTTTTCTATGCTTTTTTAGAAATCAAATGAAAATCAAAAGGAATATGCGAGACTATTTGTCACCTCCTCTCGCGCACCGACTTGGTTTTGCTGCTGGCTCTGCATCACTTCCTCGGAGGAGCTCTCAAGAGATTTCCGGATGTGCTTCAATTCCTGGAAGACAAAATAGGCTCTCCCATTGGTATGAAGTTGAACACAAATGAAAGTGCGGATTTCACGCGTTATCACACGACCTATTTGTATGAGCATATTCATAACCGACGCAAAAAATCGTAATCAAAAAATGGTCAAAATCGAATTTTGCTTTTTTGCGAGACCGTCAGGAAAACTAACTCTACCGATGTATGCTTTGATCTTTAATTTGATTACGATTTCGGAAGATTGTGCGAATGTTTGTACAACAGGAAACAATAATTGAAAGGTTTACAAAGCGCTAACAAAAGGAGGAAATAGAAGGAACGAAGACAACTGGACAGGCGCTAACTCTCCTTTGATTTTTATTTGAAGTCATCATCACATACGTACACACACTCCTCTTCTTCTTCATACCCGACCCGCATCAACAACCAATCACCACTTCCACGTCACTTATTTTTTAAGTAAATAAAAAGATGGTGCGCCAACAAAATCGACATCTGTCTTTTTGATAAGAAAACACAAAAACAAAATACGTCTCAGTAATTGTTTACTCGGTCTTTTCTTTTCCTTTTTTTTAACTTTGTTGGTTCCAAGTTAGGTTTACAGCCAGATCGCCTACAGGGGTCAGCAAGATCAGCATTGTTGAGCACACAAATAATATGTTAATGTGATCTATCATTATTTATGCAGCGCCCAGTTTGCTCTATGTATACTTTCCCGCAGCTAAGCGGTATTTCGTATACGACATTCGTGACCCATTCAGTATAAGTGTTTCTTAGAACAAAGATTTTTTTTCTCTGTTTTTTCAGCATCGCCACCAGTTTGGAATGGGCACGAAGTGCTCAATCCAGACTGGTGAAGAGGGGGATAGCCGTAACTTGTCTCCAGGGCAAAAAGTTGCAAATACCAAATGACAACCTGCCTTTCAAAGCAAGTAAAAAGGTTGCAAAACATCGGGTACCCTCTTAACCTTATTTCTAGCTTCTGTGAGAGCATTCTTCAAAAATTAAAAAAGAACTAACCAACAAATGTGCAACCAGACAAAAAATAAATTAAAGACCAGTACTCTTAATTTTGTACTGGCACCAAATTTCGCACAATACAAAAAAGGTAAACGGACCAAAATCTGTTTGATGCTGACAGGTCAGAAAGAGAAGCACTTTGTTCTGATAAACACGCAGTGCAGTATACTGATTGTGCCAAGAATGTCGCATACGAGATACCGCTTAGCTGTGGAAAAGTTTACATAGGAGCGAATAGAGCGCTGCTTTAATTATAGAGCACGAGAGCATAGTCTGTGTGCGCAACAATAAGAGGAGGTGGGGTGGAGCGGGGTACTGTAGGCGATGTGGCTGTAAACTTTGCCTGGAATTGGCAAAGATTAAAAAAAGCAAAGATAAGGCCGAGGGAGAGTGCGGCGGTCGCTGGGCCTGGCCACAGAGGTCAAACTCCGTAGAGGCTGCACGGCCGAGCTCAGCGCGGCGCGGCCACTTCACGAGAGCGCGCGCCCGACCGTCAGCCGCTACCTCAACAGTACTCGAAACGTGGCCGTCCACGCCACTACGCCGCAGACGAACTAAGGGAGCGGAAAAACGACATTCATGCTTTCGCATTCACAACACATAAGAAGTGCTTAGGTGTCCTCAGACTTTTTTTAAGACTTTCTAGCGCTAAGGTAGACAGCAACAAACGCTATGAGCAAATATTGCTAAGGATATCCTAAGGCGCTCTGGCACTGAGAGGGCCTCACGTGATCTATTCGCCCTGCTTAACGCTACACCTGGTCGTAGTGTTAGGTGATAGAATGCGCTTCGCCGGAGTGGCTCGCACGGCTCGTAATGATATCCACAGCGGTCCAGTATATGTTGAAATGGAGCTTGGGCGAAGTAAACACCTTAGGAAGATCCAGGCATAAAAAAGATCAAGAGGGAAAGTTAGATGAATTAGGCTCCCCGCGGTGTCTACCTTTTCAATGGCTAGGGAAAAAAAAAGGTACCGTCGCGAAATACTTTTAATACAGAAACCGTCTGCGCTCGAGCTTATTTTGGACATTTTTCGGGCGCTGTTATGGTGTGGTCTTTTGAAAGGGACAGGACCATATTACACCGCAAAAGGAAAAGAAAACAAAAAACCTGAAAGACGGGGGAGGGGGAATGAAAGAGGGGGGGGGGGGGTGTACTGGATATAAAATTGAATCTGTGCACTTGGTTTTCCAATTTGTGTGGTTTGTTGTGAAGATTTCGGGATCTCATTTATAAAGACCCGCGAACGTTGAGGCAAGGTGCTTCCTACATTTATTTTTCTTTCTTTACCAAGCTGTTCAGTGGATTTTGATGCAAAAATATCTGTGCCTTCTTTTTTTCCTGTGCGAGGTATTTGAAGCATACCCTGTACACCGTGAATACGCTTTTCTATTTGTCTTTTTTTCGGTTTGGGGGAAGGGGGGGGGGAGGGGGGTATTGCAAGCAAAAAGTTTAACCTATCACAGTAGAGTCTAAAAGACGGCACCATGAATAGTGCGGAAAGTTTTGAATGGGGAAAAGACACGATCGCGAATGTTATTCTGTTTATGTTTGTGGATGTTGTCCGTCAGAGTTCGTCGCTTCATGCTTGCGGTCGTGCAATTTTTAGAACGGCTGAAGGAGCGAGACTTGATCTGAGACGGAAATGGGCTTCCGCTGCTGCGATTCTCGAAAATAACCTTTTCTTTTTGGTGGGTTTGAAAGGTTATTAATAATGATAGGGTTATTGAAAGTAGTTTCCGCGTTTTGCGCTCGCTGTGTGCGCCTGCTGCGTGCGCTGACTCGCCCGGTACAAACAACATACAATGAAAGATGCGAAATTGCAAGAGACTCTTTTCAAAAGTTCGTCAAACAACACTGGCGGCCGCCATGTTTTGGGCATCGCTTCCTGCGCGAAGCGTGCGATTGGATGTCGGAGCTCACGTCGAGCGCTGGCGAAGTTTACTCGCGTCCAATGAGCGTTCAAAAGCGCATGCCCAAAATATGGCGGCCACGGATAATCGACGCAGCAACGACTGGAGGGCGGGCGCTTTTAGAAAAGGGTCTCTTAAAAGTGCAATAAACTAATATCTTTCGTGTGTTTATATTTTAGTTATGCGCCACGGTGGTATTCACTGAACGCAATAAATAGTTCAGTGCGCCATCCACGGCGAGTGCTCACAACAAACAGCCGCTTGTCGTCTGCAAAGAATGACTGTTTACAAGTATAATGAGAACAGCGCAAAAATCGTCGCAGCAGTAATCCAGGAGTTGGGGAAAAAAGAGGACGGACTGCACAGAACTCAAAACACAGCTCACATTTTATTAAGCCAAGCCAAAGCGTGTTTTTTTAGGGCGTCTAAACGAGGACAGGTGGAGCGCTTCGCTCGAACATTGCGTCTGGATTAAATGACTTTAAAATTCTCAACTTTCAGCGACGGCCCGGTTCCTCAGTGTAACCGTGCAGCTGATAAAAACTACACTCACTGTGAAATTAAAAAAATGAAGTTTTGCTTATTATTTGTGCGCTGCACGAAGTAGTTCTTACGTGATTTCGTTGTCGAAGGAAGAAACGACATTTCTGGTGTTCAAAACGTGTACGCCTTGATAAAAAAATAAATTAATCTAAGATGCACCTACATATAATCAGTTAATCAATCAATCAATCAATTCTTTATTTCATATCAGAAACAGATGTAGGCTGCAGGGACAAAAAGTCAGAAGTTCGACTTGACAAGGCCTCTGCAGCCTTACAATTGTATCTCAATTCAACACATAAAGGACGTAAATAAGGAAAACTAGCAACATTCCGCGAGTAGCCAAAATTTTCTTTCTTTTTTTACCGCGGTTCTTGGGGTGAATACGAGTTTCGACCGTTCTACTGAAAGAGGGCGAGAGAGAAAAGGGGAAAGGGCCACCGGCGCTTTCCCCCTTGCTGGTGCGTTAGAAAGAGTGAAAGTCCCGGACGAGAAGCTTCGCCGGTTGGGTGTATGCGTTGCCTGAACTTCGTTCGCGCTTTTTTCTTTGTTTTAAACTCCCAAACTTAATTAGAGCCACGGGCTTGGATGGCGACAGTCCCCCGGTCATCGGGACACCATTGCTTGGTTAAAGGGTGCACGAATAACGACAGAAAGCGTCAAATACTGTCGGAGGACTTATGTAGCTTGCACGGAATCCGGCAAGTGCGGCTGCAATGTCCTTAAGCTCCATCGCTTTCCACATGACCCCGATCTCCGGAGGCAGTAGGTTGCGTCCGTAAACCAAAATGACATTTTCCCAACGCCA
This sequence comes from Ixodes ricinus, assembly GCA_037355805.1. Classification (NCBI taxonomy): domain Eukaryota; kingdom Metazoa; phylum Arthropoda; class Arachnida; order Ixodida; family Ixodidae; genus Ixodes; species Ixodes ricinus. Next base: position 71,750 of record JAZHYW010037695.1, read on the forward strand.
TCCTCTCGACCGTGCTCGGAACATTTTGTGAATGGAGCGCGCACCGCACTAAACGCTGTACCGTCGATGAACATGGGGTACGCTCGCAAGGTGCATGCACGTTTTCCCGTGATAATTGCTGTTTCAGCTTCTAACTTTTGTAACTGAATTTATCTTAATATTTATACTTTGAAGGGTGGCATGACTGATTTTATTATCTACAACACTTAGTTGAAGGCTCTTTTCCGCCACCGGGTGTGGCTGGAAATTATCGCAAACTTAGTTCTATCGGTTTTCCTGAATCGCGATCTCCTGCACGATACCAGAGAGCCGTGAACATATGCTGACAGTCACAATGCGACTACATTCTTCTTATTTGCAAAATTAGTACATAATGTAGCTGGAAAGAAACCTTCAATTTTTGCTGCAACATGCTCATGCATCGATTTCGAATCGTTGAAGCACTGATCGACTCGCTCCGGCAATAGGCCCATCTCGACTTTGCTGTTTTCAATTCTCGACAAAAAACACACTCGCCGACACGGGATCCTCAAATAAAACGGTTATAAAAACCTTCAAGCCGGAATGTCCCTAAAAAAACACCTAAAAGAAAAAAAATTTTTTTAACAGTTTGGAAGGAACACACGTGTCAAAAAAACAAATTTTACGCGAGAAAAAAACATTTTTGGAGCAATATTGACGGCGAGAGATTTATATGAAATTCTGCGCGCAAAGTCCATGACGCCACCGAATGACCATCTCGGTCATTCACTCTTTCCACTTCAACGTGAAGGCGAAACCGATCCACCTCTCCTCCACGCGCCCGAAATGCCGAGAGAGAAAACAAGTGGAAAGGAGGTGACCACCAACTAAATCGCGTCTCGAGCCGTCAATACTGCCCTAAAAAAACTTTTCTTTTTCGCGTAAAATTAGGTTTTTAAAAAGCGTGTCCCAATTAGACTCTGAAAAAAAAACTTCTTTTTCACTTTTCAGGGGCTCTTAAGTACGTTCAGAGTGTGGGCAACTCTATGCGGAGAGCAAGTTGTCTGTACCCTTACGCAGGAGTTGCGGTGACGTCAGAACGACGCCGAGCTCTGATTGGCTTTGACTGAGAGATGACGGGTAGACCTCAGTGATAGATGCCTTGAGACCTACCCACTATTTTCTTTCAATCAGCCAATAAGAGCTCGGCGTTCTGGCATCGTCGCAACTACTGTGCAAGATACTGACGAACTTGCACTCCGGCATTGCCCGATTTCTTGTGGACGCCGCCATTTTGGTACCTAATGCAGTGCGGGTGCCAACGGTGTCAACAAGAAGCTCGGGTGATATTGTTTTTTTCTCTTTCGCGTACTGTTTTAACGTTTCTAGAGGATGGAAAAATGCGTTCCCTGTGATTTCAGATAAAGCTCCGGACAGCTGGCAACCACGATTTCGAGCACCAAGAAGCTCGAAGTATCGTTATTTTGAAAGGTAGCTTAAGGCCCGTTCACACTCTTGCGACCGAGTAAGACCGAGAGAGACCAGACCGGTTTTTAAGCCTCTTGCGATGTCTTAGGACCAGCTCCGCTGCAGCGCATCCGGTCCTAAGACGTCGCAAGAGGCTTAAAACCGGTCTGGTCTCTCTCGGTCTTACTCGGTCGCTATATGTGAACGGCGCTTTATTTATACTTTAGTTACGCGGGGCAGATTCAAATGCCGTTACGCTTTACAGCAGTTGTCAGACAGTAGACCAACTAAACTCTCTGACATCGTGTCACTGAGGTGGCACTGCTCTCGGCAGTGCGCATACGCAGACGCTGTTTGAGAGTACAGTATGGTAACTGTGGTAGAGCCTAACAGCGGTTAAGGGTGTCCCGTGTAACTAGGATATTAGCTACTTTAGTGCCCTACTCCCACCAGAGCGACAACCAGGAAACAACCGACGCCGGCAAGCCTCATGCACGTGCAGCATGCACGCGATGGTACCTTTTGGCAGGCGTGCAGTTTTTCAATGATCATCAAGTAAGCACGTAACATAGCCTCCTCTATACTCACAAAGCCTGGCAGTTCGACGACGGAGCCATAGAGTGCCCGATCGCAGATTTGGAGCGCGAGGATCTGGTAGCACAGAACATTTCTCGGGGCGCACAGCTTTTGCAGCGGCAAGAACCCGAAACATGGTTTCCAAACCCGACGAGAAAAGAAGCGGTAGCTCGAGGAACGCGAGGAGCACGAGCGGACATTCCATCGCTCGGGAGAAGTGTGTTTCGGCGTCTCGCCGCAACGGGGCGCCCGTCACGTGGCTCTCCTCTTATCCGTTGTCTGCCGCTCTACCTTTTCAATTTCGGCGGCCGCTTCTCGTGGCGATCTGCCATGCTTCGTCAGTATAGAGGAGGCTATGGCACGAGCGATTCAAAACATACCAAAGCTAGCTTTGAGTGCATGCTGCACGTGCTTGAGTCTGATCGGTGTCGGTGTTTCTGTTTGTCACTCCAGTGGGACTCGGGCATAACAAGATGGACAAAGCGCTCAAGCATGGCGTTGCAAAAGGTCAACGTGAGCACGTGCTCAAAGACTGACCTTGACGAACTCCTCGCTGACCGACGATGTGGAGAACCCGCCCGAAGGAACAGGATGCACGACGACCGTCTTCTCCGGCCCCGCGTCTCCTTCTGGCAAAGATGGCGGCCCGTCCTTGTCCTCCTGGTCGTCTTGGTCCTGTTGCAGCGAGCTGTCGCCGCTCATGCCGGATTCCCATTGCGGGAGGCCATGGCTATCCAGACAGCGGCATCGCAGCGGGGCCCTCGACGCGGCCCAAGTTGCGCCACGACAGAATTTTACCCTTGAGCCCCGTTTCCCTGGGATTGCCCACCGCCGGTGGACTGCACACTTCTACTTCTACCACTTCGCCCGACTGCCGTTGGATTGGATCGGATTGGATCAAGAGAAAGACCAGTAAAATATTAAAGACGCTTACAAATCTCTGCAATGCGAAATAAGAGCGCGCAGCTCTTGAGGTATTTTCATTTTGCGATATACCGTGCTAAACAATTTGAGAAAGAAATATATATATATATATATATATATATATATATATATATGATCACATACTGCCTCTACATACTGAGTTCTGCAGCCCCTTCCTCTTCCGTGTCCTCTACCTCCTTCGTTCCCTTCTCCTCCGTACCCTTACCTCCTTCTCCTCCGCACCCTATCCTCCTCTTCCTCCATACCCTCCCCTCCTCTCATAGCTTCAACGCTAAATTTTGCTGGAAAATTGACGCCACGTGGCCTCAACACCAATTAAATTTCCCCGCTAAATTTAGCGGGGAAAATGACGTCACATGACTTGGTGTGACGTCACATGACTTCGTGTCACGTCACATATAAAAAAATTCCGTTTCTTCGCTAGATTTAGCAGTTAAATTGACGTCAGGTGACCTCAACACCAATTCGATTCCCCGCTAAATTTAGCGGGGAAACTGAATTGGTGTGTAGGTCTGTGAAGTCCCATAACGCAATGCGCATTCAGTTTCCCCGCTAAGCTTAGCGGTAAAACTGTCGTCACATTACCTCAACACCAATTCAGTTTCCCCTTTAAATTTAGCGGGGAAACTTTGACGTCCCATAATGCAACGCGCGCGGTTACGCCAACGGTGACGCCGACGCCGCTCGACGCGGAAACGGGCGCCTAAAGGCTCTGTTATACTCCGACGCCGAGCGTAGCAAGCGTTGCTTAGCGCAGCGGACACCGATACTGATTGGTCGAAGATGTCGACTTCCTGCTCGCCAGCCAGTCAAAGGCCCACGTTCTGCGCTACCGTTCACTGCGTTCAACGTCGATGTATAACAGATCCTTAAGGGCTACGCTCTAAAACGACAGCGCGCTACACATTTTCAAATTTACGCCCTCTTCTGGTAGATCCGAAAACACTGGAAGTAGAGTGCGCAAAAGAACCCTCGAGTTGAAAAGAATAGAATATGTCCAAAAGTCATTTCCACTAATGTGTATAATCACGGCCGGGCTACATCATTGAAGAGGCACGCTCTCTTACGGCCTTCTTATGGGGGTTGGTTCTACCCTGCTGCCGCAGCTCGGTGGAGTCCCTGTGACCCTAAACTTCCTCCAGCGGTTGAACTCCTTCAGTGAAAGCACACCTGACTTTCCGTATTGGCGTCTTCGCTCCGGGATTGAGTAGGAAAAAAATGCAGTCTACTTAGGTCATAATTAATGAGGCCGCCTACTTGCAGTGACTTACGCGGAGTACCCCTGTCTCTTCGTCTTCTCAAGAGTCGATCTTTGTATACAAGCCCATGGGCGTACCAACCGGGGGGCAAGGGGTGCACTCGCCCCCCAGGTTCTCAGAGTGAGGGGGCAAGGCATGTATCTTGCCCCCCCCCCCCCTCCCTTCTGAAACACCCGCCACTGGCCGCTGGGCAGGGCAAACACTGGCCGGCGGCGCCCAAGGGATTCCAAGGGCACCGGCCCTGGGGGGGGGGGGGGCGGAGTCTGGTTTGCCCCCCCCCCCCCCCACTCAACACCAAGTTGGTACGCCACTGCCTTATCACCATCTGAGCACTTGTCCTCTATAATTGATGATAGGCTAAGAGGAACCCAGTAGATGGTCCACCTCCGGAGTCCGGAAACAGTTCGTTTCCCTGTGCCCAGCCATAGCCTCCTCCATACTCGCAAAGCCTGGCAGTTCGATGACGGAGCCATAGGCCGTGTTCCAAAATTTACTCGATCCTACTCCAGGGTAAGGGTTTTGTACTTTGCCGTTCCAAAAGCTACCCGCGTCCAGCGCTTTTCAATCTGTGTTGTCACGTGACACGACCCGCCGGAGTTACTCGGATCCATTTGGGTAAGATTTGGAACACAGCCATAGAGTGCCCGGTCGCAGATTTGGAGCGCGAGGATCTGGTAGCACAGAGCATTTCTGGTATTTAGAGCACAGCTTTTGCACCGGCGAGGACCCGAGGCATGGTTTTCAAAACCGACGAGAAAAGAAACGGTAGACCGAGGAACGCGAGAAGCACGAGTGGACATTGCATCGCTCGGAACAAGTGTGTTTCGGCGTCTCGCCGCAGCGGGGCGCCCGTTACATGATTCTTGTCCGCCGCTCTACCTCTTCACTTTCGCCGGCCGCGTCTCGTGGCGATCTGCCAGGCTTTGTCAATATAGAGGAGGCTATGGCCCAGCTTTGTCTACGTGTGTGACGAAGTACTATCAAAGGCAGAGAGCTCGAGCGGAGCATCTTCTGGTTTGTAATGGATGGATGCATTTCTGATCATCCAGCCACTGTCATTCCTATCTATTTATTACTACATGCATGGGGCGAGTAGTTTAGGTATTTGTAAATACAGTTTGTCATCAAAGTTAGAGCCGGAAAATGATGATGCACAAAAACTGCCTCGTTCCGGTTATTGAGTTAACAACACGAACAAAGAGTCCTGAAACTGAACTACTACGTTTTCGTCTTTTTTTTCTTTTTTACCTTGGACTTTTGGTTTTAATGGAAAACAGACTTTCCGACATACATTTTTATTTTACAACTGGGAGAGCAACTGCTTTGGATAGTATTCGCATAATCACCTACGAATACGATGTGTTGGAAGCTCATATACTAAGTAAATATTTGTGCAAAGTTGAATGGTTCAAGACACCCTGCAACGCGTTTCTAACTATTTTAAATGGCACGCCCTATTCGCGAAACGAATGTACAGATGATAGTAATACCATAAAAATGTTTTAAAAGTTATTTAGGAAGTAATGTGTTTAGGAGAACCTCCACGACGAGGGCACGTAGTCAAAATGTGAAATCGCCATCTGGGTGGTGAAGCCACCCGGCCAATTCAAAACACAAAGCTCACTTTAGCCCTCCATGAAAATGTGATTTTCACATTTTCATTAGCACCGAAACCTTTTTGCATCAGGGCAGCCGCTCCCAAGGGAACGTCTCATGCGCGAGGGAACGTCTCATGCGCGACGTTCCCTAGGGATAGATGGCGCAATCTGCCCACCAATTCGAAAGCAGAACACAATTTAGCCCTCTATAGAAATATTAAATGTGAAAGTTCTTGCTAGATGGCGCAACTTACCATCCAGCTTCAAGGCAATACCCTCCATAAAAATGTAAAAACATGAGCGCCCCGGTTAGGTGGCGCGAGCTGCCGCCTAATCTTAAAATTAAACCTTGCTTTATTCTTTTATAAATAGGTAATAATGTGAGATCTACTGGTAGATGGCGCATGCTGCAGCCCCACTCAACAGACAGAGTTAACTTTAGTTTTCTATTCGATCATTGAAATAACAGAAATCGCGATTCTGACGGTTGTCTAATAACGTAGGTAGTGAAGGCTAACGTCTGTTCGCTTGCCTCCTCCAACGTCATACCCTCTCTCAAGAGCCAGACTGACGTCAGAAACCTCAAGAGCCTCGGGTTGGGATGCCTAGGGAACTAAACGTAACGAGACGTAGCGTAGCGACACCGACGCGCGTTCGTTAATGATTTCACCTCTACGATCAACCAGCAGGTTCGCGACAGGGATCCACTTGGGCATATACAGTATCTAAAAGCACCGCGCGGTGTTTTTGGTACAGAGATGCAGAACTAGACTGTCGTATATTCCGGATTCGTTCTAGAAAATCATCGTCGGTGCACCTTGCGTCTGTTTTCTGGAAGTATGTGACCCTCTAGTTGCGCTTGATTATTAGAATTGGTTCCCTCTTGCGCCAATATACATATGCGGGGTTATTAATGCGCCGACCATACAAATTATACAAAAGGCCCGACTTCGCTACGATTATGGCAGTTCGGACCGATTCAGCGCCTGCAAGTTTTTGTTCTGTCAAAACTTTCAATGCGCAATTTATGCGGATGAGGACGACTGGGGTTTGTTCTTTTCTATTGTGTTGCTCTAAAAGTCTAGGAAGTGGAATTCTAGAGGGCACTCTCTACATTCTAAATCAATATAGATTATGGCATTACGGATTTCTGGAATTTGACCTCTCGCTTATTTAGCCCATGATCGTAACTTACCGTTCTCGATCGGCGTTGTCAAGAATACCTCCTTTTCTATCGTGTTGATCTAGGAGTCTAGGAAGCGGAATTCTAGAGGGCACTTTCTATCATTCTAAATCAATATACAACATTACCGACTTCTGGAATTTGACCTCTTGCTTATTTAGCCCATAATCATAACTTACCGTTCTCCATCGATGTTGTCAAGAATATCCTCACAAAATACTATGCAAGGCTTACCTTCTTATCAGAACTCCCCTCTCTCCCTAATACGAAGTTTATCACTTTCTTGTTAAATTTTTCTTCTAGTTTTTTTTTAACGTATAACCGGTAAATATTTTAACCTAAACCTCACCTTTAAACCATTATGAACTCATACATGCAGAACGAACAGAAAACGGCAATAACATCAATATTTATTGACATCCACAGTAGACTAATTTAGAAAAGCAAGGTCTTAGAGGACACTTGGCGCACCAGGGGAATCACTTCACATCACTTCCACGATCTGCTGGAACTTCACCACAGACTCAACCGGTCTTCACGCAGCACTTCCAGGGAGACAACTTGCATCCACACTGAAGCGGCGGACTTCAAGGAGCGGCCGCAAAATTCTGGATCCTTCGAAACGAGAACACCTTGAGGTTGTCCACGGTATAAACCTTCAGCGGCTCTGGCAACTTCGGGAGTGACTGCCGCTGACGAAGGCATTCTGCCTAACACTGCCGGCTTCAAAGAGGCTCAGAAACCCTATGCTTCAGTCGTCTGAAGATCGGCAACTCCGTGATCAGCAGACAGGAATCAGCTCCTCATGCAGACGGCACGACCCAGAACCGCAGCATCAGGCCATGACCCCAGGAAGAAAGCCAGGAGTCCACGCAAAACTTGGTCCGCGCTAACCCCGGCATAGCCGCACCTGAAACAACAAAACCCAACAAACCGAGACAGTACCAGACCAACCACCGGAATTCGACAAAATCTGAAAGAAATAGAAAGTTTATACGAGACATCTTGGTACTAATACTAGTATGGGAGCTCATGTTACCTCTTCAAAAACGATTCGACTCCCTTAAAACACTTGGGCGAGATTGGAGAGTGAATCCCAACTCCACCATCGACGCAGAACGAATCCACGGTCAGTCACGGCTCACCTGAAAAGAAAGAAAAATCCAAGACAGTACCGGAAGCAAAGCCTTCTCCACTAAGTACACATGAAAGCAAACAAAAATACAAGGCGGCACCAGTAAACAGAAAGTATGGACATTAAGGTTCCCAGTGGAGCGTGTAGAAGTTAGTTGATACCCTAGCAAATCGCATTTGCCGGGATGCGATTTGCCGAGATATCAACTGACTGAGGAAATAAACAAGATACCACGAGCGACAGAGAAAGTCCTTTATTGCTTTCAAGCCACATATTCGCACGCTACAAAGCTCCTGAAAAGGCAAGGACACTGTTAGGTGTGTAAACCTGCGATTCCCGTTAGCTGTGCATGTTTGTGAAGCGGCGAACACAGAACAGAAGCAGAGAAACGTTCATCCAAGTTTTATTAATAACCACTACAAGTATTGAAGAGTAAAAATATTTCACACACACAAAAGCTGCAACCTGAAAAAAAAAAAGAAACATTTAGCGAAAGTTACACTTGCCGTCTAAAGCAAAGTATTTCGCGAAAGAAAAACTCTCCGCCTAAAACAAAAACGAACTTTAAAAAAAACAAAAAAAGGTCCGCGACAACAAAGGTTGCACAACCAAGTTCTAAAGGAGTGCGAGCAGTGGTTACAATCGAATAGTGCCGCGTGAATCAGCCTCCGGACTAAGAGGATATCGAGGCACAACGCGACCGCGTTGAGCCGCGGCCCACCTGAAAAGAAATGCAATACAAGAAAGTATACCAGTGAGCACAATTCCAACCCTACCAATGTCCCCGTTGGATTGCGTAGAGTCATTCGATGTTTAGCAAATCGCAATCAATGGTATGCCACTTGCTCTAATATTCGGCTACCTAATAATAATAATAATAATAATAATAATAATAATAATAATAAACAAGGTAATACATCGACTGGAAAAGTCCTTAATATTCAAGAGCCGCGTATTGACACATTCGCACACTGGAAAAAAGTTCCTGAAAGGCAACGACACGGTTAAATATGCAAGCCTGCGATTCCCGGAAGCTGTGCGTGTTTGTGAAGGGAGTGGAGCACGAAAGACAAGCACATAAAATGATTTTTCAATTTTTATTATAAACCAGTACACATTTGCGAAGGGAGAGAGATGGCTTCCAACACGACTGCGGACCTTCAAAGCACACGGAAAGGCGGAATCACCGGATGACAGTGCGCTATTTGACCTTAAGCGATATACGCGCGCCGTCGAAAAATAGTGAATACCACTTACTTGCAGCCGAATGTCCCAGCCGACAAGCGGTGGATACAAACAGCCTGATGCGAAGTTCTCGTAGGTGAAGGCCACGACGCCGGCGAGGGTCTCGACGCCGAGGGTCACGTCGACCTGAAAATCCCCGTCCCAAAAGCCAGACCGCCTAAAACACTACTATGTACGCGCTTCAACCACGAGCGCTAGCTGGAACTTGGGGTTTTTGCGACGCTGAGTATGGCTTTTGCGACAGGGGAGCAGTTGGCCCCGCTATGCATGCACCCAGTCTCGCGGCTAACCTTAGAACCGGTACGCAGGACTCGAACCAACATCGCGAACGCGAGCTGATCTTAGCCTATGCATGCCCTAGAGTTCCAGTCCTGTGTAGTTTTTGTTTTCCACTAGAGGCCAACGCTCGTGTCGTATACCGGGGTCTTGAGCCGAAGATTTGGCTCGCCCGTCCGCTCACCCAAGGTGACGAGTCCCGCGGCGGCCCTTGTGGACACGTCCGGATTGGCTCGCACAACACCGCATACTGTTCAGTCCAAGTTCACTGGCACAACACCGAGGAATGGCCGCGCTCGTCGCACAACCCCGACGATTGGACGGTCTTGCCGTCACACCAACGAGGATTTGTAGCTGCGAAAGAGAGAGAGGCAAAAGCTTGTCAAATATGCAACCATCCCGAACGCCACCGAGGAAACATACTTTTAGCAGACCGTACACTAGGGTCACGCGTTGTTAGCGACTTTCGCCGTCAAGTTCGAAGCATGGACTAAGCATGCGCCCGATAGGTCCGCCATCTACAGAGGCAGAGCGCGCCGCTCGAACCATGCCTTCGGCAGTGCTTTGGCTGCGCGCAAGGCGCATCGAAGCGCTGTCGAAGGCAGGAAGCTCGCGCTAGAAGCGACTGAAGCTCATCCGTGCCTTTCTGACCTCGTCAGTGACTAACTATAATGAACGCTGGGCCCAAACGCAACGCCAAGAACAAAGTAACCAACTCCTCGATGAATCCTCGGCAGGGGTATTCACATGAGGGAGAAATCCCGGGGATTTTCTCCGGAGCGCACCACGAGACGGAAACGCGAGGCTTTTGCACATCGCAAAGCCTGACGTTTTCGTCGCAGGATGCGCGTGCCGTGGAGAAATCCCCAGGATTTCTCCCTCGTGTGAATACCCCTTGAGGCTGAACGGACAAAAACTCGCCGATTTTCACAAGGACCTGATATAGAAGCTTACCCTTTTGATATTAAGCCGAAAAAAAGACAACAAAGCTTATTCAGCTAGGGGTTGCTTCACTCAACACTAATCTTCGGTCCCCTTACCCATAGCCACAAAATGAGAAAATGTATCTTATTCCAACTTCGTCCTTTTTTTTTTTTCCTAGCCAGGGTTCACTAGCGCTTCTGCCCACGATTTTACGAGTAAGCGCCAATCATAATACACGTACATTTTGTGTGTCATGCGATGGGCGGCATTTTCAAAAGAAATAGATACTAGCCTAATACATTCACCTGCGCGGACACAAACAAATCTCTAAAAAGCTTTTTCTTGAGTGGCATTGACGATAATTGCGGGCTCCAGACACGGCGCCAGCCCCACTTTGGTCGGCTTCGTTCGTATGCCCGCTTGCAATAGACATATCGCTAAATTACCCAGGTATCAACGAGAATGCTCGTAGTGTAGATCTACGCACCGCACGTGTCGACGTCTGCAGCATTAACTGTTCTAAAAAAATCCGCCTTTATCCTGTCCGTGACAGTTTCAAATTGTTTATCACGGAGCTTCGGAGCCATCGGCCTCGGCATGGATTCTTTCATTGCATATCTCAGGAATAGCACTCCGGCCAGGCGACAGCTGGCGAGTTCCATTGGCGCTCGACAACATTGAACCAACTACAGTGAGGCAGTCTTCGTATAACAGAGACATAAAGGCAAGCTGCCCGAAAAATATCCGTTTCCCGGGTGATGATACGTTGAACAGTTATCATAGCTAAGCGTATGTTTGCCTTCCACAGCATGAACTTTTTCCCAAATCCGTGGTATATATATATATATATACATATATATAGTCCAGCGGCTGAAGAGCTAACGTTTGAAAGAGTCGCACCAACAGTCGGTCCGAGATTAAAAGAGAAAAAAAACAAAAAAACCTTAAAACACGCGCAATTGCACTATAACCGCTCGAAAATAGATAGATCAAACTAAAAAAAGAAAAAAGAAGGCCATAATATTAGCGTTCGTGCTCACTTAGACAAATGAAAAAAGTGCGCGTTTGATTTTACCGTTTTGTTAAAACACCCGAGACTGGACGAAAAAAATCTTCAAAGAACCAGTGTAGAAGAGACAGGGAAAGTCAGCCAGACGGCTGACTTCTTACGCTGCCTCTTCTACTTCGGTTGTTTCAAGATTTTTTCACCCAGTCTCGGGTGTTTTAACAAAAGGGTAAACTCAAACGCGACCTTTTTCTAATTGTTCGTTTATAAGCTCTTTAGCGTTTAACACACAGGCTAAAAATGCCGGCTCACTGATCTGTGACGACTTTGCAGGTAAGAGCTAGTGCGCATGCCCAAAACGCGTCGCACAGCAAAAAAAAAAAAAAAGATCCGTTATTGCTGTTGTTTATCCGTTCGTGAGCGAAACGTTTTACGCGCCCGCACCCCAACATTCGTCGCGTTCAAAGTCAGCACGACAGTATCGTCCCGTTACCTCACACAAAAAGGTACACGAATTACAAACGATATTACGAAACTACAAACGATATCGCAAGCTCCAATTTTTCCAGACGCTGGAGGCTTTCAGACGTTCCTGCTTACGACTCCGACGTTGCGGACTTGGAAACAAGACAGTGCACGTAGCCTACGAGAATCCGAACATCGAACTTGTAGCACGGCACGTGATAAAGAGCAAAAACGCTTAGATAAGAAACGCTAGTAAGAGCTAAAAAAAAAAAAAAGATTAGGCTTAACAACTCACCTTGGGAGGTTGAGACGGGTCACCAGCACAGAGAAACTGGGAAAGAAAACGTTATTCTGGACAATTTCCTTTATATAGCCCGTTGAGAATTTTGGCTCGACCAATAGCGGTCGCCACAGGGCCATCGTGTTCCATTTATACGTCTCTCGATGCCATTTCGCAATGCGACTCTCGGGTTACATATGGGTTACGTAATAACCCTTCTCATGAGCCTTTGATAATGAAACCGCGCCCCTGGTGGGTTAGGTTTTCGCTCCATTTTTTTGAGACCAGAGTTAATAACTCTTCGTGGCTTCGGAACTCCCCGAGTTCCCCAGATTGCACCACTTTTGTCCCTATTGCATCATCCAAGTTAAGGCGCACATACAAAGATACACATATATAGCCCTGGTTCTAATCATTAAATCATTATGAGACATCATAAATGTAATCAGGAACACGAAGGTCGCTTGTTCAAATTGCAACAAAGCGCTGCTTTAAAACTGTGATCCAATTCCGAGTTCGGTCTGCAGGGACATCCCGTCCCTAGGTCCGAATGTTTGCATGGTTTGCACAGAGTGACAGCCAAACGGACTTCGGCGATGAAAATGTCGCTGCGGTATCTTAATTATGATGCAACAGGGCAGAGGATCGTGCCGGTAATCGATCTGGCAGTCTCGTGAACGTTTTCGGAAGCCTCATCTGTTAGTTGTCTTTACCTGCGCTGGTTATCGTTCAGCTCTTTGATCGTCTGCTAACGAAGCGATGCGCACAGGGCGTCTCTTTTGAGCAACAGATGAAGCAAATCTTTGTCAATAAAATCATCAGCAAGCTCGCCACATTCGCTGGTTCTTGGGGCAAGGTAAGGAGGTCAGCTTATATCATGGAACGGTTGTCCTTTGGCGCGCGTACTGCATGGGCCAACAAGTACAGTAGGAGTGCCCCAACAAGCTAAACGCTCGGGCCAATCGCCACAGTTTAATTGACAAAAACCAGATGACTGCTGAAAAAAGGACAGTTTGGCCGCAGGATTGCGATCTATTGGCAAGCACCAAGCAACTAAATCAGCCTGAAGCTAGCATTTACGGGTACCTTTCAAGGAGCGATGGCAAGTCACAGTCGAATGTTGCAGACCCTGTTTTTCCCCTCTGCATGCCTCGATTCCCGCGAATTTCTCAAGATAATTTCACTTGGTGTGCCTAGCAAATAACATATAGAAAACACAAAAGACGCATGCGAGATTTTTTGTTTGTTTTATTGTTTCCTTTGCTTCTTCGCAACTTCTATGCATCGTACATCCCGTTAACTGAATGCAGTGCGGTGAAGTGTAGCGCTAGATCGCAATAACGGGCTAATATTGGTCCTTATTTCAAGTAAAGCGTCCAGGTGGGCCGACGTTTGCTCCGATAACGGAACTTGGTGGGGTCCCGGGCCTCGAAGTTTTTGCCTGTAATTATTATACTCCCTTTTTTCTTTGTCTGTGTGTGTGCGTGTTTGTGCGTGTGCGCGTTTTGGTGCGTTCGTTTGTTTGTTCGTGATTCATTGTGGTCCAGCAAGGGGTGGTGTAAACTGTAGATCGCTGACTAGGGATTCCACTTCCCACTTTCCTTGAGAGTGAACGCGCAAGGGGACCATTGCTGAAGCGGTATCGACCTTCTCTGTGCGTGATTGACTATTTCAGGATAAAGTCGAGCGCCTTTTTCACTCGCGGATTTTTGGCGGTAGATTGACTTGAAAAGCGTTTAGTCTGGCAACGATACATAGTTTTCTTAATTTTTTTTTCTGGACGATTAAAACAAAACTGGCGCATCGTTGCGTTTTGCGCGTTCGCTGGTTCATTTTGTCGCGCGATTCTGGGTTCCACGCGTGAAAGGAACTGCAGAAACTTTGTCCGGCTGACGCGACGCAGGTTCCGGCACTCCTCCGGGTCCGCGTCAAGAGGTTCCCGTCAAAACTCGTCTAGCGCGCCGCGATAATTCTTGCACGTCCAATCAGGATTTCACCGAGCAAGACCTCTCTTGTGGCTGTAATGTACTTGAGGAGTGTTGTGCACGAGCGCGGAGTGCCCGAAGGCAACGCCCCTCCGCGAGCCAAGAACTTCGTCGCTTCTACGCCGAACCCTCTCGAGCACGACCATGCCTGTGTCACTGTCATGCTTTGGATTAGTAAAGCTGGTGGCGCTTCGTGCGAAGCCTATCACGGTGTTTTGTCTCGATCTGTACGTCACAGCGGAGTACCATTCTTTATCGCGGTAGCAAACGTCGATTTCTCTCTTGGACAACTGTGCCACGGTGCGATGTTGGAGTTTCGCGGCACTGTGGGATGGCGAACAGGTTCGGTCCGTCCTCGCTGGCGTCTGCTCGTCGTTTGCCTCGTGTGGACGCGCTTGGGAGAAGAACGAACCGCGGACATGTCGTCATGTGACCATGTCGTCATGTGACCGTCATGGCCGTGTGAATCGGCCATGACGCGTTGGACCTTTTGACCATAAGCGTCTCGGGGGGGGGGGGGGGGTTCAGCCCCCAGTTTCCTTCCCCCGCTTCCCCGTAGTCGGAGCCTCTGCGGACCGAAACGTTTCTTCATGGGCGTACCAACCGGGGGGGCAAGGGGAGCGCTTACCCCCCCCCCCAGTTCTCAAAGTGTGTGTGTGTGGGGGGAGGGGGTGAGGAGGCATGTGTTTTGCCCCCCCTGAAACAGCCGCCACTGGGCAGGGCAGATACTGTCCGTCGGCGCCCAAGAGATAATAATAATGAGTTTATTTACCATACAAGTATGGTGGGAGCTGAGGAAAAAGCTGTACAAGCAGCTTGACTGGTCCTCAGCCCCCCACAGGTACACAGCATTGGGAAAGTCATACACAAGAATTTATATAATACAAAATACTTAACAACAACAAAAAATTAACAAAACAAAAGCAATAATCTGCTAGCTAATCAACAGCAGTAAGGATTGTTTAATATGAAAGAAAATAGTCCTTAAGCGCACACATATTGGAAGATTCGACATCAAAATTAGAGCCCGTAAGAGTGTTCAGTAATGTTGGCAAGGTTATTTTAATAATTTGGAGGCCATAATCTGTTCGTGATGTTTCTACCATGGGCACCACCCCCGACCCGGGGGGGGGGTCTGGTTTGCCCCCCCACTCAAAGACAAGTTGGTACGCCACTGATCAAGCCTTCTGTTATAGTAAGTAAGAAGAAGTTTAGAAGTTTCAATGAGCGCACTATAGTTATTTTAGTTGAGTATATGGATACACAGTTGCTATCGCGGTGGTCGGAACAGTTGTTGAAGGTGTCTCGGGCAGTAGTGGAAAGGGTAGTGGAGTTGCGCACCAACGCAGCTAGAAAAAATTATATTGCTTTTAGGCAAGAGACAAGGCCTGATGATACGCCGCTCTCTAACCCGGTCATATATGATAATATGAAGTTGTCAGACAAAGGCATGTTTTGCTGTGTTGACTGTTCGACCATATTGCAAGGTTTTCAGAGCTTTGAGAAGAAGCCATCGGCCATACCATGCTGAATACGCCGGTTCTCGTCCGAAGAAGCGGCATTTTTTTAAAGGGGTGTATTCTATGATACGAGGCACTCTGTGCACCTAAGTCTCCAGAGACGAGCACCTGTTACTTGGTAAAATTAGAAAGTAGGAAGAACAAAAGAAATGAGCCAATGGCCCTCGACTGGCTACTTTTGAAAGACGCAGCTGAACATGACAACACACGTCACTTTCTTGTCGGACAATAGGTTTTGATTGGGGTGCGTTTGATCAAGGACATGGTAACGGGCAATAATAAAGGGCACCCCTGTACAGCATCCGACGGACGTTACTTCTTTGCTGGACTGTGGAACGCCTTCTGAGAATGCACTGTTGCTCTGCTGTGCGGTATATCAGACGCCCCCCCCCCCTGCTTTAACTACCTACACCACAGATCTCTATTGTAGCAGGCTGGATCGCGGATCAGGAGCCCGTCGGTGGCCACCGGCGGCCATTGCTTGACACTAGGCCGATTACACGCAAGTCTAGCGGAGAAACACCCAAAAGTAAGAATATTGAAGCATGTACGCTGTGCTCGGAGGCGAGTATTTTGTGGTGTGCTGCGATCCTTATGTCGGGTGTTTGGAGATCGAATCGGTATTTGTCAAACGTTCGAACGCCGATTAAAAAAATCAAACGTACCGGAGCACCTACGGCTGGGCTGGCAAGCTTGCTCTCGTAGTGGAGTAAACAAAGGAACTTGCCGTCGATGAGACCGTCCTCGGGGAAGCCCCCTAGTTGATGAATGACAAAGAAGTTCCATCTCGACAGCGGCTTTCCGGGAGTGAGCGAATTCCGCGTAGCCTTCTAGCTTGTCGTCTGCTAAGCCCAACTCAACGAAACCGCCACCGACTCCGCGGTAACTCTATACACTCTAAAAAAAAAAAAAAGGTATCACCTTACACCCTTTTGTCCCATATAATACACCCTAAAACTTCATTCCGACGCACAGCGCCCTATAGTCGAACAGACGGCCTCAAATTTTACGAGGAGCTTGATAACGGTGCGATATAACTTTTTTAAATAGCTAAAGTACGTATTAAAGACCACATAAAGAAAACACTGAGTTTTTGCAGTAAGGCCAAGAAAACCCAGACTATTTTTGTTGTAGTCAGTGACAGGTACATTAGCTGACTTTAATAAGTTGTACCATAGCTATCAAGCCCCTCGTAATATTTGGGGCCGTCTGTTCGACTATAGGGCGCTGTACGCCGAATTGAAGTATTGGGGTGTATTATATGGCACAAAGGGTGTAACAATACACCCTTTTACACCCTTTTTTTAGAGTGTAGGTAACATCTCGCCTCATTGAACTGCACTACATTTTTCACCCAGCGGAGTCACTCTCGACCACAAAATATTTATTTATAAGAACTGCGAGGGCTGTCAGTTTTAATGTTAGTACGCAAGGCTATTTGACGGGCTTATCAAAAAGCAGCCAGAAAGTTTCAGTGCCGACAACAGCTTAGAAGCGAGGAAATGACACTTTTCCTCTCGTTTTCCCCATAGAGCCGCATGCATTTGGTGGTGTCAATCAATGGCCGCCGGTGGCGACACTGGCCCCAGCCGACCCCAGCTGCCGAGGCCGTGGTCCGCGATCCAGCCTACTGCAGTAAAGATCTGTGTGTCCGAGCTTCAGGCCGAGTCGCGCCAGAGAGTCGCGTGCACTGCCCATGATGCAGAGCACCCGAGCTCGACCGCAGTACAGAGCGATGAGCGAAGTTTGTGGCATCAGGGCTGCCGGAGCGACGTCTATCGCCGTTTCAATCATGCAAGTGCGTGCCGCCTTGCGTTGAAGCGAGCAAACGAGCAAGCCAGCAGATAAGAAAGGACGCTCGTGCGCACTGCGCGGTTCTCGGCGATGTTTTCTGTGTGACGTCACTTCGTTGACCAAGTTTCCGTGACATTCACCTCCCAGCTTTCCACCCTCTTTCAAGCGCGGAAAAAAAAGACGTAGCTCTACGTCAAAGAAATCTTGCGGGACACACGACGAGCGAGGCGTAGGTTAGAAATAAAACGGTTTTTATTAAAACAAACTTTAAAACAGCAACAACGGGGGGGAGGAAAAAAAGAGACGCTCATCCAAACTGTTTCGGTGCAGTGTAACCCGCACTTTGGGGGAAGGAAAGTGACTGGTCTCGTCTCACGGGGTAGCCACCTCGAAATTCGCAGGTGCCGCCGGCATACAACGTCTTGGCAACATTGGGCTGCAGGTAGTTTCCGTCGCCGCAGAACACGAAACTGAAAAAGAAAAAAGGATAGCACATATAAGAATAACTGTACTATCGCCCTGGTCAACTCTAAAGTCGCAATCGCATTGCCAATGGATCATACGAGAGGCATTCTGCAGACAGTGTCCCAGGGGCTTCTTCCTCCTGTTGTGGACTTAGACTAGGTGGCGCAAGCTACTGCCCATTACAAAGGGTATAGCCATTAACATCCATCCATCCATCCATCCTTGAATGGCAGCCACATTGGTTACTCAAAAACTGTCCTGAGATATGTTCAAAGTTTATTAATGCAAACGTGTTTCGAATGTGCTTCAGGCGTGTCCACAGCGAACAACATAGTGTCTTTAGTACGATGTATGAGACATGTGCAGCCCAGAAAACCAAACAAAATAAGCGTTTCCTCGATCAAAAATGGCCGTCTTTTGAAAAAAACGTTTAGACAATGGCGCGGGCACGAAGAACGAGACCCTCAAAGTCGGCACTCTACGAAGGGTACAGGCAACCCACTTCAAGGTTATCCTACGCAGACCTGCGAAGTCCTCTTACACGTCGTAGCTACAAGCATACCGCAGACGTGTAGTACGTCGTATATGCCACTTTTGACCATCCACAATCTTTGATAGTGCCTTGTAACAGTCACGTCAATATTTTCGCAGTAGTAAGGAGTGATATAATTTAAGTAAAATAGTTCAAATTATTCCGATTACTTTAGTTATTCGTTGCCTTTATAACGATTCGTGATCGTAATAAGGTAATTGAATGAATATGAGTGTACAAAGCAACAATGAACAGCATCGTGCAGTTTCATAAACGACACCAGCACTATTGCAATAGACAGCGTGTTCTTAAAAAAAACAAATTCAGCGTTGATTTCTTTTTATTGCACAAATAAACATCACCGTACGCTGATCCTCCACCTAAATGCAGCGCTAGCGTTCCAAACCAGATGCTAGCGTTTCAGAAGCTAACCGTTATCCCAGCCAAAAGTTATCATCAGGTGATTTTCTAAAACTTTCAATGGGAAAATGGGACCCGTCTTTCCCCGTTCTCGGCAACTGTTGCCCTTCAGCTGCAGGGGTCCATCGGCCGCCGTTTTCCCATTGAAAATTTCAGAAAGTCGGTTATAAGTTACTTTCGAATAAGATATCGGTTAGTTTTTTGAAACTTTGGCATCTGATTTGAACCGGAGCGTTCGATAATGCGTACAATACTTTTGCGGTAAAAACAAAAATTGTAATGTGTTTTTCTTCGTTTGTTTTGCTGTTTTTTTTTTGGGGGGGGGGGACACTTTGTATGTCGAAACACCAATGACCTTGTCTATTTATTAAAACATATAATGCTTCTTAACGGAACTTCATACTCCCAGAAATCTTTCTGTCCGTCCGCCCGTCTGTGCATATTTGTTTGTTTTCTCTCTAAACTTGGACGCGAAATGAAATTCATGTATAATATATACACCAATCCACGTTGTGTGACACGTTACTGGTCATTCGGGAAGCGTTTTCCCGCTAAGTTTAGCGGGGAAATCGGCATCACGTGACATGACGTGAGGTGACGTCAGGGTTACGTTAGCTCACGGTGTTGTGCGACACCACGATTTGACACAATGACGTCACGACGCGTTACCACATTGCGTGAGGTCGGGTCATGTGACGTCACGTAAACACCATGTGTTGTCTTCTAAACATATATGTATACCTCTCCCTGAAAACTGCATTCCCGGCATTATAGGAAGATAAAATCGCTGGCAAATATGTTTTTATACGAGTATACCTGGTTAAAACAACGTGAAACTAATGTGCAAACGTTACGAGTAAAGCAATCGATTAGTTTCTGAAAAAAATGTACTTGGTAACAAGAATTCGTCACAATAAGGCTGAGTAGCTCTCAATCGTAATTTATGGACATTTGTTATTGAGGGGCATAAGTGTTACGGCGACGGCTGTCTCGCCCTAAACCAGTAAAGTCAACACTAACAGGTTTCTTTTCCTGTCTTTTGTTTACCTTGTGAAACGTTTAAAACTAGTTAAGAAGTTAAACCAACATGTTATTATTCTATTCGACGCTATTCCTCCAGATGCCACATTTACTAACGACCGTAGTTGAGTGCGTTCATGACAGATAGTCTCACACAACGATGATGTCTAACGTAGCCACGACTACGTTCAACGTCGTCAAGATCCGCGTTGTTTGACGTGCTCAAGCGTCGTAGCTTCCCTCACCTCTCTCCCGTGGCCAGGTTGCGTACTCGGATCGTAGTTGAGGAAGAGCCTGGGCTGTCCCACGTTCGCCTGCTGCTGCTGCTGTTGCTGCGGCTGCTGTCCGTACAACTGGTTCTGGTCGGCGAACAGCGGCACCTGGTCGGGCCTCCACTCCAGGTCCAGTCGGATGATGCGTCCAAGGTCGCCCGACGTCACCAGGAAGTCGACCTTCTTGCCGGACGTGTAATCGTCGTAGCGTCTGCGTTATAAATTTAAAAAAAATGTTTTGTTGCTATTCAAGATGGATTTGAAGGGGGGGTTCGACCTTCCCCCCCCCTGCTCACTCCACTGACTACGGCACAGAGACACCAAACCCAGTTGTTTTGACCGTTCGGCGATTCCCTGTTTGAAGTCTCAGAGGTCGTCGGGCAGGTAAAAAGGAGAACTTCGACCGATTCCCCGACTCACCGATCATCCTCAGTGTTACATGTGCCGAGCGCCGCGGCGCCGCCATGTTTTCCAAGGGAGAAAAAAAAATCAGGAGGCGACATCACCATATATAGTAAACGTAAAGAGTGGCCACTGAAGCCCTATATCACAGCCCGGCTGTTATGATTCACAACACCCGCTAGCAAGCGCAGTGGTGCCTATCATTTATACATTCTTTATATTTGTACCATTAAGAAATGGATTTACCTTGATTTACATATTTCTAAAACTGCTATTAATAGCTTCGAACGTTTTAAAAAGTATCACGACTACGACTGGGGCTTAAGCAGACATGTACACATTACCCAAAAAAAGTAACTAAATACCGTTACTCGTTACTCGCTCAAAAAGTGACTAAATACGTCACTCGTTACCAATTCTCAAAAGGAACGCGTGAGTTACCTCAAAAGTAACGAGTTACTTTCCACGTTACTTTGACGACCAAATACACAACTGTTTTTGTTTCATGGTTTATTGTTTTCTTTTTTAGTAGTCATTGCCCTTAAGCAGCAGCTGTCTGTCGAAGTTTTCATCAGTTATGTTTCCCGCTTCCTTGAAAATACATCTCCGGTGACGCTGAAGCGTCGTTCTACCGACGCGCTCGAAGGAACGGCAGTGTTGTGCTTCAGCAAGAGCTGGTGAATCTTCGGGAACTGCGCCTTCATTGAGGACAGCGGGTAATGGGTTATGTGCCTTCCCGTGTTTGCAACCTCCGGGTTTACATTCGGTCCGTATCCGCCTCTAGATGGTTCAACCAACGAACCTGATTGTGCTCGCTGGGTGAAGGACATTCCTAGCTGTAGAGTTCAGTACAGCAACGTTTATCGCTGGACACGTCAGTCGAACTGTTCGACTGACGTGTTCAGCGATATACCGTTGCTGTACTGTCATACTGTTCAGTTGTTTTTCGGGTTGCCCATCTGCCTTTGTCGCAATAGACGCATACTCAGGCTAGAATAAAAACAAGGCCGGTTAAGCGGTGTTGTACACGTTACTCCTCAAAAGTAACGAGATACCGTTACTCGTTACTTGGCCTTAAAGGTACTTGAGTACGTTACTCGTTCCTTTCTGCAAAAAGTAACTAAATATGTTACTCGTTACCGAAAATAGTAACTAGGTACGAAGTAACTCGTTGTAAAGCGCGTCTACACCTTGCGACCGAGTACAACCGAGAGAGACCAGGCCGGTTTTTAGGACCGGATGCGCCATACAGCGGAGCTGGTCCTAAGAGATCGCAAGAGGCTTAAAAACCGGTCTGGTCTCTCTCGGTCGTACTCGGTCGCACTCGGTCGCATAGAGTGTGAATGGGCCTTAACGCGTTACGTATATGCCATGGGCTTAAGCGAGACGCACGACTTGGCAGCTGCCATAACGTCAGCCAACGCGGGCGGCGGCGGTCGGATGCGTCGTGTTGTTGCCCTCATCGTGAGGAGTTTTCGGCGTTCGTTGTTTGTGGCGAAGGTGAGACGCGCGAAGCGCAACCACGTGGAAAGCGTTTCCAGCGTCTCTCGAGCGTCAGCCGCGTCGCCGAAAACCGTTGTTACTGCCGTTTCTCAGAAATTCGAGCGAGCTGGCGCCACAGACACGGGCGTCGTTGTCTTGGCCGATGCTTTCACTTCACGAGCGTGCGTGCATTACAGGTTCCTTTGAAGCGTCGAGGCTCACTCTCGTAGCTCCTCCTTTGCTCGCCCTTACGGTGAAAAAGAGTTACACATATTTCTACGAACGCCTACAGAACAGTTCTTTGTGTTGTGGTTGTCTTTGCGGTCCGTAAATGTTTCTTTTGCAGTACCTCCGATTTTCTCGTGCGGTTGTTCCCTTCTCTCTTATGCGTCGAGTAGAAGCGGTTTTAAATTTATATTGCGTATCGTACAGGGTCGGCTCTGGAATTTAGAATTTACGCGTGGCATTTTAGCAATCGATTCCTACCCAAACTCAAAGCTGCACTTTAGTCACGGAAGACTTGGTGGCGCAAACTACCGCCTAATGCGAGGCGAAATCAATTTTATTAGTTTATGTCCACCCATTCGGATAGCGGCCATCCATGTCTCTAGCCACGTAGTGACGGAGGCGCCTAAACAGGGTATCCCGACAGAAGCCGGGACCCAGCTTCTCCGCAACAGCCGCTTGGTGCGGCAGACATTGTGCAATTGAGCCGCTGGGGCCTACGGGACTGGCCACTCTTTACGTTAGTATATTACTCTATAACATCTCACTACGGACTCTGATTTTCGGTATTTCAAAAAAAAGTAAAAAAAGGCCATAGTGCGTTCAGTAAATTGTGTTAAAAGAAACAGGTTTTACGAATCTCGGGGTTAAATATTATAGGAATGTCGCTTTACAAAACCTTCTAAATTTTATAAACGATCCACGTCACAAATAGAAACAAGCGAAAAGGTGAGAAAAAAAGAGAAATGCGCGAGGTGATTAAAAAAACTAAGCGGCTTCGCGCGTAAAAACTTTGTTGTTTCGCGTTGTGTTTTTGTTTTTTGTTTCTTTGTCTATGATTACAAAATGCATTGTTTTT
Organism: Ixodes ricinus; assembly: GCA_037355805.1. Taxonomy (NCBI): domain Eukaryota; kingdom Metazoa; phylum Arthropoda; class Arachnida; order Ixodida; family Ixodidae; genus Ixodes; species Ixodes ricinus. The sequence goes on from JAZHYW010037695.1 coordinate 95,046, forward strand.
TGTTAGACAACAACAAAAAAAATGCGACCTTTGGGTGTCAGTGCCCCTTCACTAAGGGATCGGTATTTCGCCATTGTTTCATTACTTTCTTGGCGGGAGACAAGTTTATTGTCATCTGAGGTAAATAAACGATCAGCTGTCATTATTGTTATTATCTGATAATACTGCCTGCCAACTTTTTGAAGGCCGAGGCACTTGGTGTGGTCAAAAAATATCGAAACATTAATGAACCAGATAAACACATACAAGCATAAAACAAAAAACAAGTGACTTATACCCGTGCCACACGGGCAACTCGAATGCCCATTTACAACGAATGACATTTCAGTGTGATCGGCGAATCAGCTCCCAATCTGTCGCGCGTGGAGATGCGCCACGTCCTGAAGTGTCGCGCGCTGATTTGCCCGTCCCGGATCAAATGTATTTTGTTGTAAATGGCATTCGAGCTGCCCGTGTGGCACGGGCATAAGTCATCTGCCCCCCCCCCCCTTTTTTCAAGCAATACATGGCAAAATAATTCAGTGCCTCGACATACCTCGTCACAGCGTGAATGAAATACACAAGAAAATAAGAAAGTATCCAACACGGCGAGCTTCGCGTATTTCGGCAGCCGGTGCTCAAGGGTAGCACTGTCATCTCTCAACATTTTTGTTCGGTTTTGGTAACGCGCATAGCGGCTCATTGTTGACTTGAAAAAAAAGAAAAGAAAAAAACGGCGATCAGCTTGTTAGTGTGATGGACGGCTTTCTGTTTATCTCTTACAATCCGAAAATAAATAAGCAAACTTAAAAAAAAGCTTACACAGAATATTTATTTTTATGTAAAATCCGAGTGAACAAAAACAAATCAGGTGCTCTATGCTATTAATGTCGCACTGGGTATGATAGTAAACGTTCACGTGTACCGCTTTTACAGATGCGGTGCCATGAAAGAGGGTATTTCGCTCGCTCTCGTGATCGAGGTCAGCCAGGCATCTGGTGGGTTTGGAGCCCTGAAGGTGGACGAAACAGCGTTCCTCGGTTGCTGTGCTGCTTCCTCGTCTCATCTGTGCTGGCAACCGTGGCTTGAATGTGGTACTGGTTCCCTGAAACAAACACGAAGTCAGCTGGTTTTCTTCGAATAAGTTTTTTTTTATATTTTCTTGCAGCCAGAAATGGCGTGTAAAGCTGCAACCATGTCAGCGTGTCAACAAAAAAGAAGTTTTCTTTTTGTTTTAAATGAACTACGCATCGCCCAACGATCAATAGGGAGTTTTGGAAGACCGCGTTCTCCCCACCGCTAAAAGCCCTCCGCAAGGAAGAACCCGCTACTGCGCCTGCGCGCCGATGGCCTCGACCAGTAGAGTTCCGGGTATCGTAGCGGGTTGCGGAGAGCGTTGCGCGGAGCGGAGAAAACAGGGGAGTTTTAGGGAATCGTCTTTGCACATCCGGTATACAGTGCGATGGGCCCTCCGGTACGAACTGCGCATGCGCGAGTCTTCTGCGTTAGCGCATGCGCAGTGCGCACCGGAGAGCCCATCGTAGTACCGTATCGGACGCGCAGAAACGGTTCCCTAAGAATCCCCGAATGATCTGCCGAAAACTCCTATCCTCCGCCCAAAGGTAGCGCCAGCGATTCAGACCAGACGCGGTGTTTGCTGCAGAAACGAGGACAGACATACATGATTGCATGCCTCAAGCATGTTTGAAACGTGCTTGTTTCATGCGCACGTGCGCTGGAGCGTCTCTCCAGATGGTTCTGGTATGCGGCAATGTAACAGGTCGATCGTCATATACAAACTAGAAGCACGCCTCAAATGGTGTCTGCAGAGTACCTTTTGTACAATCATAGCCTCCTCTATACTGGCACAAAGCCTGGCAGATGGACACGAGAAGCGGCCGTCGAAATGGAAAAGATGGAGCGGCAGACAACGGATGAGAGAAGAGCCAGGTGACGGGCGCCCCGCTGCGTCGAGACGCCGAAACACACTTCTCCCGAGCGAACAAGTGTGTTTCGGGTTCTTACCGCTGCAAAAACTGTGCGCTGACGTCCAGGTTCCAGTATACAGGGGCCTTAGGTTCCCCGAGGAATGGATCTTTGACGCTCTGTGCTACCAGATCCTGGCGCTCCAAATCTGCGACCAGGCACTCTATGGCTCCGTCGTCGAAGTGCAAGGCTTTGTGAGTGTAGAGGAGGCTATGGTCACGATGTATTAACAGGTGTGTGCGAACGCGGGTTATGTTGTCTTTAGATGTACAACTGTTTGCTCACGGCAGAAGGGTGAGGAGCCGGCGGTGGTGAGGAACATGCGGACGCTCCTGCAGGGCGTCAGCGAAGCGCCTCCAGTCCACGGCCCGGAAGCCCATGGGAGCGCACTGCATGCCGTCGGCGCCGCAGCCCGTGCTGCAGGCCCCCGTGGTGAAGTTGTCGTAGCCGTCGCACTGTAGCCGTAGAACGGGCAGTCGCTGTTCACGGACTCCACGAAGTACTCCGTACGCGCGCACGTCCGGGCAGCTCACGTAGCGACGCATCCTGCGGGGAAAGAGGATTCGTCGTCGGTGACGTCATCGGGGAACGAGGGGAAGAAGGTGTACAGTCAACGAATGTTACTCTCAGAGTCTTCGATCGAAGAAGAAGCACTGCCACTCATTTTAATTAACGAGTGTGTTTCTTCGTGTTTCTTTAAACGCTCACTAAAGAACGATAGGTCCTTAATTGTGATCGTGACCCGGGACTGTGATAAGGGGAAAAATGGGAAACTTTGAAGTCGACGAAACAAGACACAGATGGAGACGGTGAAGGCCGTGCGTTTTGCTTCCGATTTCGAAGTTTCCTATTTTGTCCCTCACCCCAGTCTCGTGTTTTAAACATCGGAGTTAATTATCACCAGCTCGCCTACACACTCGCTTTGACTTTTCATTAATAAATCGCTTGCAAGGTAAAACGGCGCAAAAAAACGGTACACAAAAACAAGGAAGGCAGAGACACAGTGGTGACTTTCAGCTGAAGATGTATTCTTACAACTGAGAAACACCAAGGAGGAAAGAGAATGAGAAGTGGCTTTCCCGCATAACTTATGATTTCAAGATGGCTGAACTCGCAACTCTAGCTCCTGTGGGAACATATACACGAACTCTAGGCTTCGGTAAACACGCTTGGATTCACGCGCCGGACTTTAGTCGGCTGCCAGATTCCGCTTATTGCCGGCTAAAGGCTAATTGATAAACCAATGAAGCGTACCTAAGCCTCGCCTACAGTGTAAGATATATATACACTTATTCTACAAGGGCGCAGCCATCTTGAATGTCGTCACTCTGGTATGCGTTAAAACATCGTTTTGAACTCTCCACGCCGCTGGAAGGTGTTCACGAAAAATGCGTGACTGTCACACATTCTTGTTTCGCCTCGCCTATATTTTCTCGCATATTCCAGGTTGAAATATTTTATCATTTTTTCGTCCCGCGTGCCAGATACGAAACCCACGTGACTGACAACGAAGGGAAACGCAAAACGATCTATACATGGGTTGCACGTGACGTCATATCCTTCCTCCTTTCTGGTGGCCAAAACCTGCCGTTATACTTCGTTTCACCTTATGTGCGAGCGAAGGCAAAGCTGGAAGCGCGAGCACGGAAGCTCCGTGCGTTCAGGCTTTGCTCGAGCGCGCAAGCTGGGGAGAAACGCACAAAGCGCTGGTCTCGCGCTTCTAGCTTTGGCTTCGCTCGCAGATAAAGTGAAACGAAGTATAATGAAGCTGTGCTCACTCGTTTCCGCTCGCTCGCGACGCTCGTGTACTGCTCGTAGAATATGCACAGTAAAGGCTACGCTCGAGGAAGTTCGGCCACCAGAAAGGAGGACCAAATTACTTCAGTGCAACCTATGTATGGGTGTGGCCACTGCGCGCGCCGCAGCTGCCAGATAAAGTCCTCTTCTCGCCTTGTTTGCAAGCGGCGCCACCAGGTGGCTCCTCGATATGCGGCCATGGCTAATGTCGCGGGCCCGGGTTCCCACGCTTTTCTATGGGAGACATGCTTGTTTTTAAGATAGTTTTTTGGCGTGCCACGTCACCTAGAACTCAACACTTGCACTACGCGTGTTGTTTAGGCACTGCCTATAGTCATTGATCATGGTTGTGTCCCTCGACGACGGCAATAACAGTGTTACAAACGCGTTGAAGCGGAGAAATCTCTGCCGCGCTCTCAAGCTAGCGTCCGCGAAGGTCAGAGTGGACACCCCAAACTGAAAGAGCGCGTGCCCAAATGCCATAAGCAGATAAAACTTTTTTTTTTTTTAGTGGCGCCGTTTGGACGGCGGAGACGTTGCCCGCTGAAGGCTCCTCGGACGCGCGGCAATAGGACATTATCTGGTCGATCGCATCACAGCGTTCGCCTTGCTGTGTGTCTCACTGTTTATATCTTTCGCGTGCTCTCCTCGCCCCCCCCCCGCCCTTCCTCTGTACTTCACAAGCTTTTCCGAATATGCGGCCGGGGCGGCAGGTTAATCTGCTATAAAAAAAAAAGTTGGAAAGGACTTTTGCATTTTCTATTGTTACAACGTGGCAGTCGGCCTTATATCTTTGCATGCCGGAGTTACCCCGTGCGGCATTTTAACCCTTTCAACTAGCACCAAACTGGACCAGCTCCTATTACCGCTGACTGCACAGCCAACAAATGTTGTTCTGATGAACTTTTATCGCGAGGAGAAATACTGCTGCTTATCTTAACAGAATATTACAGCGGAGCTGTTAAGGACTGGGTTCCCCAGGATCGTGTCCACCAGCAACAAAAGTGACACCGAACTCTGGACAGCTGCCACCATCTATGAGTGACGGCGGCAACGAGACAACTTGTTGCCGCCGTCGCTCATAGATCGCGCGGCACGCGGGAGCGGAACGATCGGCGCAGAGCCGAGTTTGGCCATCGTTGGGAAGTATAAAAGACAAATGCGGAAGCGCCATTGGCCGAACGCGGGCTGGGCGTGTTCCAGGGCGTCTTCAGAAATTCGAATGTGACCAACTAGAAGCCGGAAATAATACCCTGGCGGCGGTCGCGAGAAACAAACCTGATAACTGCATTAGAGTAACTCTCGATGACTGAAAATATGGTACACGTGACGTTTCAATCACGCTCATCCAAATGATGGTGGAAGAGTGCGACTAGCGGAACGATCGACATAATCCGTACGCCAAGCGCCGAGGGCCGGGAATCTGACGTCCGAGCGGTCACACTCTGTCCGAACAAAACAGAGTTGAGCGGCGCATTCGTTTTCTTACAGACATGTACGTAACGCGTTACAAGTAACGAGTTACTTGTACCTAGTTACTATTTTCGGTAACGAGTAACGTATTTAGTTACATTTTTAGAAAAGGAACGAGTAACGGTATTTAGTTACTTTTAAGGCCAAGTAACGAGTAACGGTATCTCGTTACTTTTGAGGAGTAACGTGTACAACACCGCTTAGATGGCTTTGTTTTTATTCTAGCCTGAGCATGCGTCTATTGCGACAAAGGCAGATGGGCAACCCGAAAAACAACTCAACAGTATGACCGTACAGCAACGTATATCGCTGAACACGTCAGTCGAACAGTTCGACTGACGTGTCCAGCGATCAACGTTGCTGTACTGAACTCTACAGCTGGGAATGTCCTTCACCCAGCGAGCACAATCAGGTTCGTTGGGTGAACTTTCTAGAACCGGGTACGGACCGAATGTAAACCCGGAGGTTGCAAACACAGGAAGGCACATAACCCATTACCCGCTGTCCTCAATGAAGGCGTAGTTCCCGAAGATTCGCCAGCTCTGTGCTGAAGCACAACACTGCCGTTCCTTCGAGCGCGTCAGTAGAACGACGCTTCAGCGTCGCCGGAGATGAATTTTCAAGGAAGCGGGGAAACATAGCTGATGAAAACTACCACAGGCAGCTGCTGCGTAAGGGCAATGACTACTAAAAAGAAAACAATAAACCATGAAACAAAAACAGTTGTGTATTTGGTCGTCAAAGTAACGTGAAAAGTAACTCGTTACTTTCGAGGTAACTCACGCGTTCCTTTTGAGAATCGGTAACGAGTAACGTATTTAGTTACTTTTTGAGCGAGTAACGAGTAACGGTATTTAGTTACTTTTTTGGGGTAACGTGTACATGTCTGGTTTCTTATCTTTCTGCATGGTCATGATCAAAACAACACGTGCACCCTATTTTCAACCAGAAAGAGTTACTACACTTCACTCTTACGCGCTTATTAAAACCATATACGAACATAGACCTTTGATTAGAACTGTTTCTGCTACCACCGCTAGAGGATTTTTTTCGGCTTCTGGTTGGTCAAGAGAGGCATGGCAAGCCCTCTTTCCGAGTCTGGTGCACGCCCTGGCTCTGCCCGCGCCTCCCATTGACCAGACTCTCTACATATACGGCTCTGGATCGGCGATATGCGCAGCAGCGCGAATGGTTCTGCAATCGCCGCGAGGCCGCTATAACCTAAAGTTCCACTGGGTCGAGCGCTTCAGATTGCCTTGCGAAAGAAGAGCAGATCGCTCGCACGGAAAGGCACCGTCGAGAACAGACGCTACAGCTCGGCTGCTCTTCCTTCTTCACCAGAATGGAAAGCCTGAAAGTTTCTTTCTTTTTTTAACAAAGTGCATTCAGGGGGACGCAAATAATAAATTACGTACGTGTTATCTAAGTATTTTATTTATATTTCTTAATTGCGCGGCTTTTACCTGAATTTCGCGCTCCAATTTCGTTGAATGTAAATCAGAAAGAGGGAGAGAAAACAAAAAATCATGTCTTCAGTGGCTTGAGAAAAAAAATATTTTGAGATTCAGTGAAAAACAGATTTGCGAAAATTAAAAATAAACAAGTTCTTTCCCAGGAAAAACAAGAGTTGAGTATAACTTTCTCATTCTAAATATAGAAATTTGAAGGATGAGCGCATGTTTTGACGGAAGTTACGTTATTCGAAACTTTCTCATTGAGAGTACATTGAAGACCGCGCAACGCATAAACACGCGTAAACACGAACTCTTTAGAGTCCTGTCCTCTCGCCTTTCAAAAATAGTAAATCTTACATTGAAGCATATCGAAGTACTCTCATCAAGTAGTTCACATCAGTATACTATATACAGAGTGATCGTTTTTTTTTTGTTTTTTTTTTTGTAGAAATACTAGTATTTAAAAGATTGTGTTAAGTTTTTTGCTGTTGTTGCTTTAGCTCACAGGCTAAGTTTGGGGTCGTGAAGTAAGACGAAAGTGGTTAATTAATTAGGTAATTAACTAAACAGATTTCACTAACTTTATAAACTTTCAGTTTCTGAGGCATCATGTAGTCAAAGAGTCGACGCCCGACTTCTTTATAGCCTAGCTGCGACTTGAAAATTTTAATAAAAATATGAAAAGTCCAGAGTGAATCTATATCAATAGCTGCGACACCTAATCGAACCCCTACGTATTCTTATGTATCTTGCATTGGTGTATTTTGTACCTCACGTGGAGGAGCCGTCGCCATGTGTCTGCTCTGAAGAGTGACACAACCATCTGTGACTATAAGACTATCTAGATTCTAGATAGGTAGATGTCACGTGACTGCTATAGCGCACTCACGTGACTCCATGACGTCACGTCGTCACGCGACGATATTGACAACGGACGCCCTACAGCATTAGTGTGAGTGGGAAGCCCACGACAGCTATCTCTGTAAAAGCTCCTAGTGGGCGTTTCGGGACGAGAAATGGAATCGCTTGTATACATGCGCTTCAAACCGAAACTATTTCGCAGAGGCGCACCGGCGACGTTGGTCCCTGTGCATCTCCGAAGGCTCCAGGCGTCGCAGCCTCACTTCGACGGGTTAGCACACGTCCACGCAATAGACCCTTTTTCGAAAGTCAGTGCCATCTGATGGCTCAGAAAGCAGTTTCACTTTCGACATACTAATGGCGGTCGCGAAACTGTATTTCGTCGAGCACCGTCACTCTCGCACGTCACTGGAAGATGAAAATTGGTTCTTTGGTCACGTCATACTTTTTTCTTCTTCTTGCTCTTCCTTCAGTTCCGACGGTGTGGTCATGAGAACTGACCCGTACAAGCGGCGGCCCATAGCGCCTCGATTCGATTCCGCGATCGAGAGGTTTTAGAGCCAAACTTGTGTCAAGAGATTGATGGGACCAGACTCCGAAATAAGCGCTTACTCAGCCGTTGTATCTACTTCGTACATCGCGCTGTACCGACGTCTCGAACCTATACTACAGGGCCTTCTACATCCTCCGCTTGGTAGTATCCTCAAGTTCTTCCTTCATCAACCTCGAGAAGGCCGCCATCAGTTTGGCACAGATGCCAGACATTGAGACGATAGAGTGATCAAAGTCGAATTTGTGCAATCGGCATAAACACGTGTGCACTCGGTAAACCGTCTACCGTCCACACCGATTCGCAGTCGGCAGACTTCCTTCCGCGTTGACAACGTCACCCTTCGCGGAAGCACTTACCGTAAACCCAGCTCTCCCTCTTGACGTATCCCTGGCCCGGCTCGTCGCATTCCGCCGGTCGGCCTCCGTTCGGGTAGAAGTCCAGGTGACCGTAATCTTGGACCGACTGCGGGGCTACAGGGAAACGGGAAAGGATGTCTTAAAAAGCAGCCGTCGCACTGCTCGTACCTCGTACAAAAGACACGGCGTTCGCTGCAGGCATGATGACAAGATTGTCTGCTTCAAACATGTCCGCAGAGTTGTTGTTGTTCTTGTTGTTGTTGTTTGTATGACCAATAGGGAGTTTTAGGGAACTCGTTTTTGCGCATCCGATACAGTACGGTGGGCCCTCTGGTACGAACTGCGCATGTGCGAGTCTTCTGCGGTAGCGCATGCGCAGTGAGTACCGGAGGGCCCACCGTGCCGTATCGGATGCGCCAAAATGGTTCCCTAAAACTCCCTAATGTCTGCAGACTGTCTTTGGTATATTGCATTGGCGGTGCGAGCGCGGCTTTGGGGCACACTGGCTCGAACAATCTGTAGACAAATACTGTTGGCGTTCTAAAAATAAAAGTAACGTATGTTGTAACTTGAACGGAAGTTTAGACAAGGGGGAGTCTGCTTTAAAACGGCGTCTGGTGTCTTCCGTGTTGAGGGTTTTATTTGGCAAGTGGAGTATAGACCATCCCAATGACCGCCCTATTGCATCTCTGTCCACTGGGGTGCGGAACGCGTTCTGGGGGTGCGCAGAAGAGATCTCTCTGCAGGGAAACAGCAGACGCCGCGCGTAGGAGTCCACGGCCCGGCGACTAGGCATCTTTCGCTAAGTCATAAGCACTGGGAAGGTGTACGATCAGTGCTCTTTAATGTGCATCGTGCAGGGGTAATCGTGCGATCGCACATGGCAGAATATCCGTTAACACAGACACAGGCAACATCTTTTCGTCCAGTATCGTTATGTAATTTGAGAATGGCAGTATACTTTCAGCGGCAGGCTCAAAGCCTGCCGTTAAAAGCGTGCGACCTCCGATGTCATAACTAGCTATCTTTTGTGTATGCGTCTGGTTCGCTTTTATTGACGGTCGGTCATGAATAAGACTTATACCCCTGTCAGACGGTCTACTTTAGTGCACTTCGGCTCACCGAACGTCACTTCGAGTTCTTCGGTGCCTCACGGAAAAAATTAATGCCACTCGGAAATTATGGCAATAGCGATGGGTATACGGTGCTACTAGACACGTAAGATGCTAAAGTGAATGCCCCAGTGTCTCTGCAATAATTTGTCTATTTAATAAAGACAAGTTAACAAAACAACGTTGCGTTAATGAACTATCTTTACGCCAATCGGGATGATTCTGTTCGATCATCGCAAGCCAAGATAAAGAAGAAGCAGATTCAGCCTTGGCGTTCCGCTTCGTCCCATGGAGGTCTAGGAGGAGGCCCTGACACTGCCTTATGAGTTCATAATTATTGTTGTTGTCTCGTAGAGCTGCATGCTGAAACACAAGTGGGGTCTATCATTCTCTGCTAACCAAGGTAACATTGGAATGATTTACTTTGTCGTCGTCTTTCATAGATTCACCGCGGCGCTAAGCTTGTACAGATCAGCCTAAACTGTAAGGCGAAATCCACCCCACTATTTGTTGTTGTTGTTGTTGTTTTTTTTGCAATGACACCTTTTTTGTTCGTTTTATCACAACTTTTGAGTTTTTTGTTTTTCTAGAATAAAATTTATGCCACGTTTTTTTTGTGTTTCTGTGTTTTACTCTTGAAACACTGCTATCGAGGCCATGCCCTCGATCGGGCAAAGTGAGTTCGTCAAACTCACTTGAAGCCAAGTGTGTTCTTCGGGAAGGAGCCGCGTGGCACACTACAGAAATGACGCTAAGGGCGAAGTGCACTAAATCAGCCCGTCTGACTGGGGTATTAACCGTTATTAAGGCGCTCAACAATTGACTGCGCGCGCCGCGACGGCAAGCCCGCGACGCTTAATTTATTCAAGGTTTTCTCTTCGCGAGCTCTTTAAGAGTCTCGACAAGTAAGTAAGACAACAGATTTGGCACAAAGCCGTTACATAAAAAATAAAACAGAAAAACTGCGCAAGAGGTTGCGTAAAATGACGCCGCGGACTCCGCCCAGTGCGCTGTCCCCATACCGCTTACAAGACAAGGCCTGCGCCTTTACCCCGCACACGTCATCACTCATGGATCCACGCGCATCGCCGAACAGCTTGCGTCAGCGTCGCCGCCAACGCGTCGTGCAGTGCCTCGAGCGCGACGCTAGCACACGCGGCGACGCCAAGACGCAGGCGTCTGCCGCTTTGCGGCGGCTCTCGTTGAGCTTTTGCGTGTTTGCCGTTTGGGGCGGGTTCGGGGTCCACCAACGATGACGTCATGCGCAGGGCCTTGTCTTTCTACGTGGTATTGGCTGTCCCCCTTTCTTCTCGAAGACGACTTTTGTAAGGCGCTCGTCCCCTGTCGCGAGGCGACTTAAAATGAAAGAAAAACAAAACTTCGCCACCCTTCTCTCCCCCCTAGTTGACCCTGACACCGCACAGTGACGCGTCAAGCAGCGCCCGTGCGCAACCCACATCACTGCCCGCCGGAGTAAGAAAACAAACGGGACGCGAAACAATTATCTAAGCGGACAAAATCCGTGTCAAGTATGTACGCGGCCCGACGGAATCATCGGCGTATAAACGGGCGGCGAGTTTGCCGCGCGGAGAGCCGAGCGGCGGTCCGGATTCGTGCCAAGACCTCGTGGAACCGAAGGAACCTCACCAACGTGCGAAGAGCAGGATGAAGTTCGTACACGATATATGCGCGGCTTTCATTGAAGTCACGTTAGCAGCTGTTGCGGTGGCTTCGCTGCTGAGCGCGTATGCCTTTTACGTACATGCACACACTCACACAGCAGACACACATATATATAGCACGGACACAGGCGTACTATAAAGGCTCGTTCACAGAGTTGCGTTCGTGTGCGACTGCAACTATACATGCGGGCCTCGCTAAGACTGCTTGCGACGAGCCTGTCGCTCATGGCGACCCTCGCGACGAGCCAATGGGAAGGTACTGCGCAGCACGACGCAGCGCAGTCGACGCAACTGTGTGAGCGGGCCTTAACACTCGCAGGCTTGCGCGGATGTAAACAGCTGAACAGACATGACTCAGGCAAATCAATCACCTCGAGAGACACAGACACACGCAACACACAGCACACACACACACACACACACACACACACACACACACACACACACACACACACACACACACACACACACACATGCATTTTGGAACGCTAGCAAGCTTGCACGCATGAGAGTTGAACAAATATACACAGACAGGCAAACAAACACCTTCCACACACACACACACACAAGCACGCACGCGCGCAGATACACAGGCACACAAGCACGCTCGAGCACACATCTGAACAAACACAGGCTTGCAAGAACAAAATCAAAACTCGACCAACAAAAAAAAAAAATAGAAACGTGATCTAAAAGGAACCCGAGAGCCCACAAGAACCTTCAACTTTCACCGCCACTGCGACAGTCCTCAAACAAGGACGGCGGAACCCAAACGAAACACGGCGGACAAGAGCCACTAGAAGACAATGCGACCTTGCGAGCGGAAGGTTCTCGCCACAAACAAAACAAAACAAGGATATAGAAACGAACAAAAGCACGGCGACTGCGGGACCACGTAACCGAAACACCGCACAACAACAATGGCATTCTGGCGCAACGCCTACAAACGGTTTCGTGCCAATTAAATCCGCCCGCCTCTTTGTTTGGTTCGCAAACGCTTTCTCTGCCGCGCGTCCGTGCCACGCGCTCCGAGAACGTGCCAAGTGTATCTTCGCAAAAATCTTCGACAAGCGGGACGACCTTTCCCGCTTTCCGGAAAAGAAAAAAAGAAAATGGGACACCTGTACAGCCTTTGTTACAAACCGATATGTCCCAATCTCTACTACGCAACCCACACGAAACAAAAGCGATGGAAAGATTAACCGAACTCCTTGTTAGGTTTAGATGAGGCTTAACAAATAGCACGCGACGCCACTCCTTCCAATAGGTGGCGCCCTACTGACGTTTTCCATTCGTGACCTCACAACCATGATTTGCCTCAACGTGACGTCATGAGCTGCGATCCCGGCTACTTATCATCAGTTACGACAAGTCTGAAGCACGACGGAAGTCAACAAACACCTGTTGGAGGCCGAGAATTAGAGAAAACCCTGCCGCTTAAAACTATGCCGCCAAGCTTGATGTTATAAAACACGACGGAAGTCAACAAACACCTGTTGGAGGCCGAGAATTGGAGAAAAGCCCTGCCGCTTAAAACTATGCCGCCAAGCTTGATGTTATAACACACGATCTTCGTACCAACACGAAATGCTTTATAATAGGATACCGTAAATTAAACGCATAACATAGAAGTGTAGACCGAACGAACGCGGTGTCAAGTTTCCATCGAGCCTAACGGATGACTTACGTTTCCGTTGTCTGCTAATTGTATACTCACGGCACCATTTTTTCCCCTCTTATATTGTTGCTACGACACAGTCGTCAAAGTCGAAAAAACAAACGTCATCACTAAGCGAACACCTCGTCGCGTTTCGATTAGGCTCATCAAAGGACAATCGAGGCGACTTCCTGCGGGTGATAATTGCCAAGCCTGTATAACCATGAAGCCGCGACCTTTCGTTGTCAACGCGAGCGTCCGTTCTGACACGCCGTCGCGAGCGCAGCGCCTCGGAACAAAGACAAAGTGAAGGCGAGTTTATTACCCATAGCACAACGAACGCTCGGACGAGCAGACGATGAAAAGCGTGAGTCTAGCATTAAGCCCGCCGCGCCGCTCGGGTCACTCTTGTTCGTACCGGGACGAGGCATGCAGGACAACGAGGTCGAAGTTACGGAGCAGTGGGACACTCGCTTCAAGGAGACCGGTTTGCACAGGCGGGTGCGAGAATCACCAGGGGAAAAAAATTAAAAGCTAAGAAAACAAAGCAAAGCGTAGAGTGGAATATGGGCACGAAGCCGCCGTTATAATACTAAAGGCGAGCCGATGTCTAACCCCAAGGTACCCGTTGCCGCTCATGCCCGTCCCCCCAAAAAAAAACTTCTACTAACTCAAACGCTTTCTTTTTCTTTTACTTTTTTTTTCTGGGTGGTGCTAACACTTGAGACCGGTTATAATGAACTCAACGGGAATCGGAAATCACTTCGCTATATCCGCTATTTCGTTATAACCGACTTCGGTTATAACGAAGTGCAAAAGGGAATGGGAAATCGTGGACGCTTCGCTGTAGCCGCTATTTCGTTATAACCGACTTCGTTATATCCGGTCTCGACATATAACTAAGACATGCTACGGATATTCTTGAAGCATGCCCGCGGGCGGTTCTGTCATCGCGTATGAAGGCAACACCCTCTCTTTTTGTATGATATATACGGCCAGTGTGACGGCGGCTTTAGAGTAGCGGCACCTCGTTCCCCGATGCTCTTGTGGTCGCTGCCATTTTGTTGCCTATATAGTTCAGAGCGGGCGCCATTGGCGATCATTGCGATTCAAAACAAGCAAAAACTTGCTGAGCTTTAAGAGAAGTTTATGTATATGCAATGTCGGGGGACGCTCGGGCGATAAATTGTTTTCCTCTGCCGCAAACTGTTTTTTTTTTTTTTCTTTCAGATGTCGGGCAAAAGTTTTGGGTAACTGGCCACAATGATTTTGAGCACCAAGACGGCCGAAAAGAGTGTCGACTACTCGGAAGCGCAGCTTACCGGGGGACTCCAGTTCGCCCCAAGGTACCCGCTGTCGCCCGTGCCAACATCAAAGGACCTTCATTGACACGAACGCTTTCTTGTTTTGTTTTCTGCTAGGCGGGTGCCAATCTTGACTGTGTCCCTCGTTTTGTTTACGTCCTTTGCGAAAAGCGCGTGGGCTACTTGGCATGCATGCACTGGTTCGTCGATCACCAACTGCTTCCGTCCAGCCGCGCCCTTCTACGGTCTGAAGTCTGCGAGGCGAGGCTCTGAAGACATGAACTTCCTGCAGAACACTGGCCTATCGCAGACAACTTTCCACCATCAATAATTTGAACCTCCCCTCCCCTCCTAAATTTCTACCTTGACTCTTTCAATGAACCCCGGCTTTCCCATCCCCTAGCCGGGTAGCGACTTGACCTCTGCAGCAAGTCCACACCTATCCCTGTCATTCCGATTTACCGCTGGACAACACAAGAGAAACGATCAAACACGCAAAAAAAGAACATGCCCGCTAGAAGACAATGACGGTGGACACGTACTGGGTCCGCTTTCGAAGCTTGATCCTCCGGTGTGGATGACGTCCACGAATTCGGCGTCGGACGGGTCCAACCTGACCACCTTGTCCGTGTTGGCGAAGTAGGGCTCCGCGGGATCGAGGCCTGCAACAAGCGCGAGCAGATCGCGTTATTGTCGAATCTTAACGCATTGACACGTGGTGGACACAGCGTTCTACGACTGCGGGGCTCATCCCGGCTTTCGTTCGATAGGTGGAAATAAACTAACACATTTCGTCAAATGCATCGTAAACGTTCTGACACGATCGCTGTGTCTTACGACATAGCTGACTGACAGATCAGGCTTTCGTGTAAACGCTAGAAATATCTCGTCCGTTCAAAGATGTTTGTGTCAACGCTCTCATCTTACCGTTACGTTTGCTCACTTCCCTAATTATTGTTCACGTTCGCTTTATTTGTCAGTGCTAGTTTTTGTGGTTGAACTTCTGCGCCCTTTCTTGCACTGGTTGTCAAATGGCATACCTGGCAGTTCGTGTAAATTGATCAGTAATTATTAAATACTTAAAAAGTGAATATTGTCAAGATATCATATGTTAATTGATAGCCTGGCCAGGGGAGCTCTCTTTGAAGTGACTTATACCGGCAGCCTTGGACTGGTAAATGTAGTTTCTTTAGCCCTTTCAGTCGTGACTGATTCCCGGTTTAGAGGCCTTCTCGGTATACATAGAAAAAAAATATTAATGTCCATTTTTTTGTTTTGTGTTTCGAGAAGCGTCATGAATATTCACATATAGTGATTTATTACGCCGAATTATGTCTAATATCAACACTGTACCTTCGTTCAAGACAATCAGAGGTGCTTGTGATGCAGCACGTCACCGTATCAGAAAACCATTCGCCGCAAAACGCTTTACCGAGTTTACGGATGATGGTGCTACTAAGGTACTGCCACACACTCTAGAGTTACTAAATAAACGCACTCAATGTAAGAGGTAAAAAAAATGTCAATCAAACGCGTCAAGCGATCTGAAAGACCTGTTGTCGATGTAATCTGGTCTATCGAGTAACTGCTCAAAAACCTAAAGTCTTTAATACCACCACATCTGAAGGATGCCACTAATAACCAGCTATCGCTAGGCCTAATAGGCCCTTTTCAAAAGTCCGTCAAGCAACATTGGCGGTCGCCATTGCTTGGACGCGTAGCGTGTGATTGGTTACGAGTCCTCGCCGAGCGCTGACGTCACGCTCGTTTTTCGATACGAGCTGAGCCGAGCTCACGCCGAGCGCTGAAGCAGCTCTCGTGTTCAATACATGCTCAGAGTATACAGTGTCTGCCCAAACAATGACTAACTCGGATAACTGGCGCAGCAGCCCTTAGATGGCGCAAACTTTTGAAAAACGCTAATTGCTGGGGCAGTATTATTTTTTTTACGAAAATAAAGCTTTGCACTTCGGAAACATCAAACGTACGAAACGTCCGTAAATAATCTAAAGGGAACAGTACCCTTCAAAACCGCATACAAAAAAAAAACATTTTTTTAAGTAATTAAATTTCTCGGTGGTGTTTTGTTTTGTTTTTACCAGTGATGCGGCCGAGGCCCTTCACCCTCTCCCCTGCGTAGCCAGCCACGTGAGCACCCACGTTGTAGCCAATCAGGTGGAAGTCAGCTCCGGCCACGCTGTAGCGATCCTGGAACATGCCAACGGCTCGAGTGAATAAATTACGCTCGAGTGCCCCCCCCCCCGAAGTCTGCAACAGGGTGTAACGAAGACACCGCCCAATCAATAACGCGCGGTGGTGCAATCGTAAAAACCTCGAGTCGGCAACAGAATTATACTAAACACACGTTGGCAACACTTGGCTTGGCCACTTAGCTGTCTGCAAGTCAACAAGCTTCTCATTATTCGTGGAAGACGCGTACGTGTGTTCGAAATTAAGAAGCCGACCTTGAATTTTAAAGTGGCGGCCAACATCGTCATTTTTTTCGTGCGTCATGCCCTTTCCAAGTACGAGCAAGCACCGCAACACCGAAGACACGCAATGCAAGTGATTCTAAAATTGGAGAAGAAAAAAACGATGGATATGCGAGAGAAAGTGACTCGATAGACTTGGCTTCGACTAAACCGGAAGCAAATTTTTTTTTCTTGTATTTTGTTTAGAGTCGTTTTGGGGGAGCTTTAGCCTGGCCGCGCGGCTTAGGTCAGATTCGAAGTCACCGGCTGGAGGACACACAAACACGCAAAAGTCACTGGCGTCCAGGTGCGCGGATTGGATTGGATTAAATTTGATTTCGACGGCCTAACACGTCGAGATCGGATGATCACGGTGTGAAACTTGAGCTGGATATAGCCAAATATAGCCAATGGACTACACTTGTGGCCAATCGGTTTGCTCGGGGATATCACGCTCCGAACGACGCCGGACTATACCGTGACGTAGCACTTTGGACGTTGCTCGATTGGGCCCTGGTTTGCGCCCGCTGCACCGAGTGCGACGCCAGCAGGCTGCGACGCCAAGACGGAATCGCCTGCCACTTTGCGGAGACGTTTCGTTTCGATCTGTTGCAGCGTGTTTGCAGCTTTGGGGAGGGGTCGGGGGATCCCACCGACGATGACGTCACGCGCACGCATTGTCTTCTAGGTGGCGTGAAGTGAACTCGCCGTGACGTTCCGACTTTATCTGTGATTTGTCTGTTGGTTTGCTGTGTTTGTATTTCTTCTATAGCTCTCGAGTGTGCTCCGATTTACGCCGAAACGAAGTATCGAATCAAGATCGGCCATGGACGCTTTGCAGAAGCTGTGCATGGGCGACGCCACCATAACCGACCTTCGATTTTTGTTTCCTCTTATTACGTTTACTTCACTTCATCGTGACCACAGCAGGGCAGGTTATTGCCATTTTTGATTCTACCGTGTCCTCGTCCCCAGCGTTGGCCTTTGTGGAAGCTCGTCAACGCACGCCTCACTGGCTCGACATCTGGCTGGTTTAGTCACGTACCCTGCTTCCGAGAACAGTGTAGCGTGAAAACCCTATTGTTTTCATCTGTAAAAACATCTGTCACCGAGTTATCTCCTAAGCGGTGTTCATGATGCAGACGTGCTCATTGCAGAGCACTGATTATCCGATTCACATGAAGAATTAACAACAACAACAAAAATTAATCTCGGATGCTGTGACATGGTATGCCCTGGGGCTGCCAACGAGTGTTTCCCCGGGTGATTTTTATACCGCTAATGTTCCCCGAAGTTGTCGAGGGAATTTCCAAGATTCATCCGAACTGGTCACGCTTACGTAAACCTCCGTGGTCTCAGAAAACAAAGAAAAAATATGTCCAACTTACTTAGAAAGCAAGACAAAAAAGGAAACGCGAGAAAGAAAAAATTCAAAAGACAAACTATAGACACGCAACGACAGAAAAATGTCAACCACTACCGGCCCCGTGGACGTCGGCACGCGAACTCACGCTTGTTGAGCGACCAACGTACCACGGTCACGAATGGTCGGCCGTGGCTCCCAGAGGAACAGACAGACAGTCTCTTACCTGGATGTGCATAATCATGTCCGCAACAAGTGCTCCGACCATCCTGGCGTTGGCCACGGCCTGCGTGTACGGAGGCATGGCGCCTTGGCCCCAATCCACCACGATGACGTTGAAGTTGTCCTTTGTCAGCAGTTCCGTGGACAACTCCTGAGATGATGGCAACCGGAGCAATCAACCAATTGACGCGGGGCCGGTTCAAAAGCGCCGACGATTTGTCTTGAACGTCTACTACCTGGCTTAAACGGACATTATACTACTCACTATTTTACTTCAAAATCAGCTACGGCATCATGGTTTGCGGAACAACAACAGCTGCAGATTACATACAACTAATTATTCTTGCAAAAAAAAAAAAGAATCCTACGTATATAGTATAAATTTATGAATGGAGACGGAAGGAATCTAAGAACACAGCAACTTGATAAAAAATATAATATGCTGAAAGCAGTATCCGATTTATTATTTCGAACTCTTGCGATGTATTCACAGAAACAGACTTCATTCCACCAATATACAGACTAATTACATACACGTTTCGAAATCCAAAGCGAAAAAGTGCCATCTATACAAACAAATATATGGTCGACAAGTTCTAAACACTTTCCCCCACACAAAAAAGAAAGAAAATTCTAAACAGAACAGATATAAACATAAACTTGATCAGTCGTTGTACAGCTTCAAAAATCATTGCAGAAAGATACTGGTGACAGGTGATGTTCCATTTTTTTTTGTGTAATGGAAGTTTCATTCCTGTAATCAGTATTGTGTGGAAACGTAGTACTTTTGTAGTTACCTTCTTTATTTTGTGTTAACCTTTAATTTGATTTTTTTTCTGTTGAAATGTTATACGGCCTGCAAGTTCATCTGCTCCTTGCACACCTCGTGCGTTTGTTTACCCGCCCGACGTTCTCAACCAATGACGGCGCTAAGATTGGCTGCCTCGTCATAACCCGTTCCCTGCGACATCTCTCTGTGTTGTCCTTTGATTGGCGTGCCCCTCCTTGCATTCCGATGCGCCAGAGACGTATTTCTGGAACACTTGCTCGCCGTATGGGTGGCACGCTTCGTGTCAGAATGATTGCTGAAGCAATTTCCGTTATACTCATACATCAGAGACGTTAGAAACGCTTCAATGTTTTGGTGTCGATTGTATTTGTTTTCTCTTTACTCCGTTTCATGGGAAACGCTTCATTGTATTAATGTAATCGATGCTTTATATTGATATGTCTTGTTTCGCTTCATGTTTCGTGCATATTTCCCGCATGATGCTATTTATTATTGCTTATTTGTACGGCTGAACTGTAGGGGGCCGGGGGAGGGGGCACAGGTTCTGTCAGGCATTACGCCTTTATCTCTGCTCCCATACGCGGATGTTGTCAGCAAAACAAATAAAGAAAAAATTAAACGAGACACATGCTACATTATAACAGTCAACTGCTGCCCCTCCGTACTGTGGGCACTGCCGGACAATACGAACAGTCGAGTCTTGCAGTACCAACAAGCCACTTAGTAAGAGTCTTAGAACGAGCACCGTACAAGTCTGTTGCACCCCATCTGCTCGAAGATTTTAGATTGCAACGCATGTCAAAGCTGATGTTGTCCACATTGCCTTTTCAAATGTGTGCCCCCCCCCCCCCCCCGTTGCCCAGATTCTCAGCAACTTTGTAGTGCTTCTCATGCAGAATATCGAGGTACAAATATTCGACCTGGTTCTAGTCGTGATCTGTGCCCCATTTGCTAAAGAGTTTGAGTAGATAGCGGCGCGCGGAAGCTTTTGTCAAGCCGGTAATGTTCGCTCGCTCTCTTTCTAAAGTATTAAAGTATATCACGTCCGTGGATCTAGATTTGCATCGACTCTGTAGTATACGTCCATAAAAGATACGACGAATAAAATGACGACAAACGCCGCGAAGGGCCCGTTCGCATCTGCATTTTTGTGCCCCTTTATTTTACTCGACCGATTCGTCAAGATTGGTTATGCTTTCAGGAAACTGCGCGTGTACCCAGAGCGGCGAAAGCCTACCGCAAGTTTGAGCGAAACAGTGTTGTCCCGCTTAAATTCGACGAATCTCTGGGAAAAGACCAGTGACGTTTAGGGTGTCGCTTAAAGCACCAGTCGCATTGATCATGCATCATACAAAAAGTGACACGGGTGTCACCCTGGGGATATCCCACGCCGCCTAGTGATAGTTGCGAAATCACAGAGTGTAAGCAAATTGGCGAAGGAAAGAAATTATAAGTAGATTTCGCTGAATGCGTACTGTGTTGTAAGCCCTGATGTTGTATGTTTGAGTGTTCTTCTATATACCCCACTTCTGTTAAAGCCCCGTACTTAAGGTGAACAGTATTCACAAAAAAAAAATCATTTCGGTTCTTAACTTCAAGGCTAGGTGGCGCAAGTTACCACCCAATATAAAGGGCACAGCCGTTAGCATCCATCTATCCATCCATCCACGGAGTTCTCTGCAGACACTATGGCAGAGTTATCTGCGGACACGCAGCGATTAAATTCAAAGCATGTTTGCTTCACATATATATTCGCTTTCAACATGTCAGCAGACAGTTTGTATGACCAAGGTGAGCGTCATATAAGAAAGAAGCACGCCCCAGACAGCGTCTGCCAACGTTACTAAAACCCTCAGTTGGGAAACTCACCCTTGAAACCTGGGCCGCTGGCGTCCACCGAGACCGAGCTAAATACGATAACAGCGCCACCCTTTAGTGACGAGCTGAAACATGAAAGTTGCTTTACATAGCTACTGCGAGATGTCCCTGCGAGATGGCGCCACCGGCCCTTGCCCGACTCGATGTGCACCCGTGCAGTTCCCGGAGTGGACGCTGCGGGAGAAATGGCGGCGTTGCGATCGCCATTAGCTTGGTTCTTGAGTACGGATCGGAGCCACTTTTTAAAGCAAGCTCTATGGCAGTTCCCCAACTGAAGGGTTCTAGTAACGTTGGCGTCTGCAGACTGACATTTTTGTATGGTGTCCATTATGGCGGCGCGACCCGCGGCTTACCGGTATCCACTTCTGGTAGCCGTGCTCCAGGTATCCGTGGATGATGAACATGGTGGGCCTGGTGCTGTCGAACTTGGAGTCGGCGAAGCTGTCGGCGTCGCCGGACTTGAGCCTCTGGTAGAACTCGTTGTTCCTCCGGGTCCGCAACAGGAACTGGACTCCGAGCGCTTCCGGCGGAAGTGGGTACAGGTTCAGGGGACGGTGGATCGACAGGAAGGGCTCGCCCACCGAGAAGCAGCCGTACTTGCCGTAGCATCTCGTTAGGCTGGTGCCGCTCGGTGGCGCTGCGTGCGGGACGACAATGCATTAGTTACTATTATACAGGCTAACCTTGATGTCGTGTATATTAAAGTTAAGGTTTCCGTGTTTTTGGATAAATCCGTTAAAAAAAACTCTGAAAAACATTCGCCGGTACAATGTTCTTTTCTTCAATTCGGATTTATCCGAAAAACTCCGAATTTCGAGGTCACGATGGCAAAGCAGAAAGCAGAACAAAACGGTGTTTTATGAATAAACTTCGTGAGAGCTGTGTCGGTAGTCATGAGAAAAATCCACTTCAGTTTCTTTTGAAATCTCGAACTATAGGGCAAAATGGTGTTTACCATTTATCTCGTCAAAGTTCGTTCAGAACAACGGGTCATTGTACTTCCGGGTCAAAACAAAGGTCACTGTTCCGGTTTCAAGTTTAGAGCATACTATGTGTGCTTCTTAAGCCGGGGTCACGCTGCTTATACATCGTGCAAAAGACAGTCTGCATACAGATTCGATACGCGAGTCTCCGCGAGATCCGTGCTTCGAATGCCGCATGGCGGTGAGTTCAAGGAGGAAACTTGTCACGTGACATTCGAACCACGAATATGGCGGTGACTCGTGTTTGCAGACTGTCTTTTGTATGACGCATGAGCAGTGTGACCCCAGCTTTAGAGGGACGAGGGGCTGGGTTTATATATAACAGTGAAAGCTATGAACCGGTTGATCTCATCAGGTCGGAGGCCGGGCAGCTGGAGCTTTGCATGCTTCCCGACCAACTGTACGTTCGGGTGTTTGGTTATTTCAAAGTATCGACGTTAATTTAAGCAACACTTCTTTGCAAGATTTGTCGTGGGAGAGTTAGTATTGCCAGTGGCAAGGCCGCCAATTCAAAATGCAGCTGCAACCACATCATTCGATACGGGTGACTTCTTATGAAATAAGGGTACGTTTGAGTCTGAATGTTTTTGCTTGTTTTTTTTTTAATTCAGAAAAATTTGGAAGCACAGTAATCTCCAAAATCCAAAAATAAAAAAAAAAAACTTTTTTGCTAAAATGTTTTAGTTGTAGCGTAAAATAAACTCCGAAACGCGTGCTACAGGTGTTATCGGCAGAAAGCTCGCACTCGAGGCGGAGCATCTACTGGGCTCTTGAAACTACAAAAAAGATTGGATAGGTGGCGCAAAACGCCGCCCGATTACGAAGGTTCCGCCCTATCCATCCATTCATTTAACCGACGAAAGATCGTTAATACGATTCGCGTTTCCACATTTCTTTACCAAGGAGTAACACTCGATGTTCCAGGAACGCGCGCGCGATACACGCGACGATGGACTCACGGAAAAACGACGCGAGGTCTTGATTTTAAGTGCATCGAGCACTATCACCTCATCTTTTCTAAATGACTTTATATGATGCACACGCCTCGTCTATTGGCTATAGCCATACGTAAAACAAAAAATAAAAACACGTAAAGGTGCTCAGAATTGAGTAGGGTGCACCTTCTAGGTTTATGCACACGCGTCTTTTGCAAAGTGGTGAGTAGTAATATTATCATATTATAGTACAGAATGTACTAAATATCACATACCTATACCATATATTATATTTAAGTACCTTTCGTTTCATTTTTCGAAAAAATAAGCGATCCTCTAGTATATAGTCTTCTATAATAAAGTTCTTTACAGACATGTACACGTTACCCCCAAAAAGTAACTAAATACCGTTACTCGTTACTCGCTCAAAAAGTAACTAAATACGTTACTCGTTACCGATTCTCAAAAGGAACGCGTTACTTTACCTCAAAAGTAGCGAGTTACTTTTCTCGTTACTTTGACGACCAAATACACAACTGCTTTTGTTTCATGGTTTATTGTTTTCTTTTCAGTAGTCGTTGCACTTAAGCAGTAGCTGCCTCTCGAAGTTTTCATCAGTTATGTTTCCCCGCTTCATTGAGAATACATCTCCGGCGACGCTGAAGAGTCGTTCTACTGACGCGCTCGAAGGAACGGCAGTGTTGTGCTTCAGGAAGAGCTGGTGAATCTGGGATTCCCTCTCTCTTTTGTTCTCTCTGCTTCTAAAGTTCGAAGTTGACAATGGGTTCTGTGCCTTCCCGCGTTGGCAACCTCCGGGTTTACATTCGGTCTGTACACGATTCTAGAAGGTTCAACCAACGAACCTTATTGTGTTCTCTGGGTGAAGGACATTCCCAGCTGTAGAGTTCGACTGACGTGTTCAGCGATAAACGTTGCTATACTGTCATACTGTTTAGTTGTTTTTCGGGTTGCCCATCTGCCTTTGTCGCAATAGACGCATACTCAGGTTAGAATTAAAACGAGGCTGTTTAAACGTTGTTGTACACGTTACTCCTCAAAAGTAACGAAATACCGTTACTCGTTACTTGGCCTTAAAAGTAACTAAGTACGTTACTCGTTCCTTTTCTAAAAAAGTAACTAAATACGTTACTCCTTACCGAAAAAAGTGAGGTAGAAGTAAGCTCGTTATTATGTAGCGCGTGACGTATACATGGCTGGTTCTTCACATGTTTCCTGTCTTGAAACATCTTCTCAAGT